>JBBJLS010072654.1:0-10236 GCA_037577275.1 Bryconaethiops microstoma
CACACACACACACACACACACACACACACACACACACACACACACACACACACACACACACACTGCCGCAAACTGTACAGTGAACAGAAAAAAGGGAAAAGTGGTCTCAAATTTTTTTTCAATGGCTGTATAATTAGAAACCTATTTAATTATATTTTTCTCAGGACAGAACAGCATGAAATATTTCAACATTGCAGTGATATTTTTTTAAAACACTGTTCAGCTCCAATTATAAGACTTTCAAACAGTGATTTGTGTGCAGTTATAACATCAGTGAGCACAAACATCCAATGCACTTGCGTTCTAGTAAAGCTGTGGTTAAACAGCGTCATGTACTTCCCCTCTCTTTTCATCTGTAACATGTAGCAAATGAACAAGATTACCTTAATGTTCACTTTAACTAAACTCCACCTTAATTAATGAATGGGTAATTGGACTCTTATGGTCACAGCACTTTATATGCACCAATTTAAGACACATAGTTTTCAGACTTTAATTCATTCCCTTATGAAAAATATCTAAAGTAATACTACAGAGATTTTTGCAGAATTCATTTAATATTTCAATAATATTATAATTACTGTATAATATATCAATAACTGTAAAATATACCAGTCAAACCTACCAGAATTCTAGTGTCCTACTGCCCAAAACCTGTTTACAGAAATACACTGAAAGGTTAAAAAAAAATTTATGTAGTACTTTCTTCTTGTTTCCAAAATGAAAGAAAGTTCCTGTATGACTAGAAATGTATCTTATTAACATTCTTCAGATGTGCTCCTGCTATTGTTATGCCTTGGAGGATATTGTGTTTTCATTAACCCCAGAGCCCTCATTATTGACTGTGTTTTTGGTCCATGTTCTTTGGCATTAAACCTTTGAAGCGACCATTTGTCATATGTGAACACACCACAGCACACAGTGTTAACAATGTGAAATTCTTTCTCTGCATTCAACTCATTCAAGGAACACAGCACATGGTGAGCAGTGTGTAGGGGTGATACTTTGCTCAAGGGTACCTCAGAGGTGCGACTAGCAGTCCTGGTATTTAAATACACAGCGTTCTGTTAACAGGGCCAACACCCTAACCACTAGGCTACCAGTTGGATCCTCCGATAACATCCTTCTTGCCTCGACCCTCAAAATTTTCACAGTTTCACAGTATTTTAACAGTAGAGGCTCTCGAAGGGAAGTGGAGCTTCAGGTTTACCGAGAAACTTAAATAATTACTCTTGTTATGGTAAATAGCCTATAGTAAAAGTGCAAATTGAAAGAACAACTATCTCAGAAACAGTATATTGACTTAAATGTAGCTGCATTCACTCTAAATGTACAACAAAATCAACAGGCACATGTACGTTAACATCTCTGACAGTAAATCAACTTACTGAAACTATGACTTCCCTAATGAATGCTCTGACTTCCCCCTTCATGAACTGCAGTTACTTCTTTTCTTTTGTGCATTAGACAAAAGCAAATGAACACAATATTAAAAACACACCACACCGACCTTGAGCAAAACCTCTCCCACAACTGGAGTAAAAAAAAAAACCCAGGGAAGCAAAACTTTTCTACTGTGTCTCTCAAGAATAGTATTTACTTGTTTCTTACAGCTGTTGTTGTGATCAGTAATGAACCAGTGGCTATAAGAAAACTGTGGCCACAAAGTTGGAAGCATGGCGTTGTCGGAAGTGTCTTGGTCTGCTGAAGCATTACGATTGCCCTTCACTGGATACTAGGTCTAGCCCAAAATCTGAAAAACAGCTATGTCCCAATACTTTTGTCCATATAGTGTACTAAGTACTGCATACCCATAAGACCTGCCACTTTAGAGATACACTGACCCAGTCGCCTAACCATCATATTTTGGCCCATTCCAGAGTTTGTAATTAACTGACTGTTCACTTTATGCCAAACCACTTGGCAGGTACCAAAGTAATGTTATTCACTTCACCTGTCAGTGGAGCGTCGGCAGTGGTGACAGTATACTAACCTACCACCGTTGCGTAGTACATATTTACATTTTAGACAACATGTTGCAATATATTCTAGTTGTATAAGGCTATTTTCTGAACCAACAATTAAGTCTTTGATGAAATTATCATGACATCACTTAATTAAACCTTGAATTCAGTAATGCAGAAATTCAGACAGCTCTGTGTAGTCTTGTAGAATTCAAACACTTTCTTTTTTTCTGTAAATGAAAGTGGTGCTCATCCAGCAGGCAGGTGCGCCGCAGGTGTACAGGGATTCTAAGAGGGCACTACTGATCCACAGTTGAAAGAAACAGTGACCACAGTACAGCCACATAACAGACAGATAAAAATATCATCACTGCTTAGACACTCGGATTATGTTTCATAATCTAATAATGTACGGAATGAAGCACAGAGAAAAAAGGGTGAATCTTTGTCACAATCAGTGACTGACAAGGGGAGAGAGAGAGAGAGAGAGAGAGAGAGAGAGAGAGAGAGAGAGAGAGATAGAGAGAGAGAGACAGAGAGTGAGAGAGACAGAGAGAGTGAGAGAGAGTCAGAGAGAGACAAACAGAGAGAGAGAGAGACAGAGAGAGTGAGAGAGACAAAGAGAGAGTGAGAGAGAGAGAGTCAGGGAGTCAGATTCAGGAAGTTTCTCTAAGTTTCTCCACAATTTCATACTTAATGACATTGTTTACATCTTAACCATTGAAAATAAATACAAAAATTCAGAAAATGTCAGAAAAAATCTTCTTAAATGTATTGTTTTTGTCATGTACAACTTTTCACACAAGACAATTTAACTTTAGTTATTTATAACATGCTTGTTTTATTGCTTAGTGTTTGAAAAACAGGGAAAAAAAAGTTAAATATATGAAATGAAGAGCTGAAGAAAAACTGTAAATTCTACTTTTTTGCACATATAACTGAACCTTTTTGCATATGTACACTGAACATACATATTCTTGCACATCCTTGGCATCTTTACACTGCACTCTACTACCTCAGTTTATATCTGCTGCTTTCTACCTCAACACATATCTGCTGCTTGCCTCCTAAATGTTTGTTGCACTGATACTTGTTACACTGTCTTGTATGCTGAGTGTGTTTGTTTTTTGTGCTGTCCGAGCACCTGGGACTGTAAGAAACTCAATTTCATTAAGTCATGGTGGAAAAGTTTAAAAGCTCAATTTAAACAAAAACTTTGCTTTAGTAACTAGTTAGGGCTTTTATCACAGAACCTAGTTTTGCTTTCTTGGCTCTTTAAGTCTAGGGTGGTGTAAATCATTGAATTAATCAAATATTTTAGAACATAAATATGTTTTCATGAGTAGTACCTGTTTCAGGGATTGTTACTAAATGAAAGGGTAAGAAAGAAATATATAAAAAGAAGAAGAAGAACAATTTCATCTCCACCCATTACCATCCATGTGGAAAAGATGAAATATTATTCGCTTTGTATGTTCTCTGAGTTTGTCTGAGAACAGTTCAGAAAAAAAAAAAATTGACACAGCTTAGCATTAAATTCAATGCAAATCAAGTCAGATTCTAATTTTTTGGGCACATGGGACAAGTGGTATTGAATAAAATAGAAAATCCTAATTGTTATCTGAATGAAAATAAAAGTGTTCCACAAAAAAAGAATTGTGGTTGTTGAAAGGGCTGATCTAGAGTAACCCAAAAAGCACTTTTAAGAAGATTTTATTTCTTAAGACACACCCATGAATCCAGCCTCTCCTGAATTACAGCCCATGGAGAGATGCTCTCTCACCCTCACAAAACAGAACCACTTTTCTGAACGTCAGGCTGGATCAATAACACATCTTTCTCATTGTCTTTTTCGGGATTCAGAGGAGTTGTGGTTGGATTCTGTTCCACCATTTCACCCTGTGGAGACAGAAACGTGTTTTATCCTGGTGAAAAAATTCAAAAGGGCAAAGCACTCTGAAGTGTCCAGTGTTCTCCTGATACCGTGTTTTCATGAGGAATGTGACGAGTCTTTGATTCCAGATCCCACCACAGCAATCCTGGGCGGATTGAAGCTCTTTTGGTGGGTCCTTTAATAACATCACAGGCAGTCACTGTTAGGCCTTCATTAATGCTTAGAAGACACATAGATGGTTAATCTGGCAGTACTACAATCGCTCTGTAATTTTACATGAACTATTTATATTATTTAATTAACTGTAGGCAGACAGATGACCTGCTCGATGGTGGGAGGTCAGGAGAGCCATAACCAAGGTCAACCCATGAAAAGCTGCTGGACAAAAGACCAAAACTCTCAAAAGTACAGTTTTGTCACTTTATTCCTTGGAGCCCAGTTAGTCATTGCCAGCTGGGGTGCCACCAACATCATATGAGAGCAACTAGTAGAAAAACTGGTAGAGTAAATTAGGGTAAATAGTAGAAATACTGGTCAATTTAATATTATAAATGGATAGTTCAAGTCTTAAAAGCTGATTGTCATAGCTGTGGTCGAAGTACTCAATATATTTATATATTGTATATATATAAAATATAAAATATGTTTATTATCGTTTCCTCTATCCACACAGCGAAACAAAAAAAGTTTGAACCCCTGGGGTGGCATGAACAGGCTGGCTCTTACCAAGCCATTTATGGATACGGACAGCTGAATGCATTCACAGGTTGATTATTTTTAATGAAACCACAACGAACAGTGACACACGTCTGAGCTTTAGTAGCATTAGTGCTGGCACAATCACACTAATAAACCTGAAGTAGAATAATAGTGTGATTGCTTCCACAAAATGAACAACTTTACTATTTGATTAACACTTAATATGTGTGATGGGTCTCACCTGTTAAACAGCTGACCACCACTCCCACT
Organism: Bryconaethiops microstoma; assembly: GCA_037577275.1. Classification (NCBI taxonomy): domain Eukaryota; kingdom Metazoa; phylum Chordata; class Actinopteri; order Characiformes; family Alestidae; genus Bryconaethiops; species Bryconaethiops microstoma. Next base: position 4,828 of record JBBJLS010072654.1, read on the forward strand.
AGCACAGTCACACTGGTTGACAAAGCTCCAAAATAGAGGTAGGACATGGAGTAGAAATCCTGAAGACCATTCTGACTGCATATGAATAAAGACATCATACCGGCACAATACTCATTTCAGTTCAGTTCAGTCCAACTGGTATTGTCCTTATACCAACTGGTATTGTCCTTATACCAGTACAGCATAATGAAAAGAATTCACACAACATTGCTAAAGCACAAGACAGCCCTGTCAGTACTAGTATACTTTGCATTATGCAAGTCTATTATATTCTGTGTTTTTCCTAATAATATTTTCATTTTTTCACTATAAAGTTGTTATAGTGAGGCTGTTTTCACACCCAGTTTGTTTGCTAAAGTCTGCACCAGAGTTTGGGTTTCTGTAACACTGTTTTTTATTCATTTGGTTCGACTGGTTCCGCAGTGGACTAGATTACACATGTGGCATGTGATAACAGACCATTCTTTCAGAGAGTTGTGCCTCTTTTTGGTTAAGCTTTAGTAGATAGTACTAAAGTCATTGTAGGGATGTAGCACTCAAATAGCTAAGTGACAAATGCAAAATGAGGATGTGGTTTCATGCCAATCAATGCACTCATTTAAACAAAAAGAATGAGCCTGTTAAAAAAAATAATAAACACATTAAAATTTTGAATTCATGTATTAGAAACTACAGAAAACCTGACGTATTGCATTGCAGAATATGACACTTGCAGAGAATAAATGGCAATCAGTGTGGTCCAAGCAGAATGTGCAAACTAGTCCTTGCCTGGATAAATGGCATCTATATGCCATTATGAAAGAGCCTACAAAATTGTATTGGTTGCAGAATTTTGATTCACTGACACCTTTATCAAACATTTCAAGGCACGCCTGTGCCAACATCTTCATGGCATTTGGGAGATGCCCTTATCCAGAGCGACTTACAGTCATTAGTTACAGTGACAGTCCCCCTGGAGCAACTCAACTTAAGGGTTAAGTGTCTTGCTCAAGGACACAATGGTAGAAAGTGGGGGTTTGAACCTGCGTCTTTGTGGTCATCGGGTTCACAGGCAAGTGTTTTACCCTACAGCTTGTGAAGGTTCAAACTTTAAAATGGAAAATTCACTTCCATGTTATTTTGACACATGCCATGAAAATGGAACCTTTGGCACAGGCATGTTTTAAGATATTAAAATGCGTCAGTCACAGCACCCCCTACAAAATTTCACAAAATCTGGTGTGCATCCAAAGAATGTGGTAGTGATGCAGGATGTGAAATTTCATGAGCTTTGAACCTTTACATCACAAGATATTGATAAAGGCATGTACTGACTCTGCCGTTTTTGCAATTTTGTTGAGCAAGCCACGTGGAACTGTAGAAGGTGTGGAGCAAATGAAATCAAGCATACTACATTTCAAAATCCTAGCTCTTGCATTTCTTGAAGTATTGAAAAGAATCAGCAGCACCCACCAAAAGAAGAAATTTTGAACCATGGTTTAGCTGTTTAGTACTCACCCAAGTACAGATAAACTTTTCACAGAACTATAGAACAAATTTGAATGGTCTGCACCAAACAATGTAATGCTTATATTAATCTTCACTCTTACCTGTTCTGCTGAAGGTCTGATTCTGCAGATAATCTCTCCATCAGTGTTGTGTTACTATGTGTCATATTTGCTGAAAGGCAATGGTCTGCGTTTGTGGGTAACACACCCATCCTTTGGGGACTTGGAGGGTAGATAGAGCTTCCAATAGCGAGCCAGAGAGCTAGGCAGAAACCTCCGGCCACTCCGGCAAACACACCCTGAGGTACGGAGATGTGACATGAGTAAGTCTGAGACATTTCAGCCAGATAGAGTGACTTGGTGTAGAGTGACTTGGACATGAAGTCACTGAATTCAGGAAAATTTATTGTTATAAACGACAGAAAGAAACCACCATGATAGAAATTATGAAAGAAACACAGCATACACACTGCATATAAAGACACTCATTCTGCTGTGAGACCATAAAATACACACTATACGGTAATGTATTGGGACACACCTGTTTTTCAGGGTTTGGGCTAGACCCCTTACTTCCAGTAAAGGGCAATCTTAAGGCTTCAGAATACCAAGACATTTTGGACAAGACCATGCTTCCAACTCTGTGGACAGTTTGTGGAAGAACCTTTTCTATTCCAGCATGACTGTGCCCTAGTACACAAAGCAAGATCCATAAAGACATGGTTGGATGAGTTTGGTGTGGATGAACTTAACTGGCCCTCACAGAGTCCTGACCTCAACCCCATCCAGCACCTTTAGGATGAAAGGGGAAGAGAGATTGCGAGCCAGACCTTCTCTTCCAACATAAGTGTCTGACGTCATAAATGTTTTACACAACAAATAGGGACAAATTACCACAGAAACTCCAAAATCTTGTGGAAAGCCTTCCAAGAAGAATGGAAGCTGTTATAGCTGCAAAAGGGGGAAACAACTCTATAAGTCTGTTTATTGGAATGCAATGTCATTAAAGTCCCTGTTTGTGTAAAGGTCAGGCATCCCAATACTTTTGTCCATATAGTGTATCACTCTAGTGTAAGATTCCCAGCAGTTTTTTTTTTAAACTCTGAGTTATTAGTAAAACTGATTATTGTGAAGTGTCTTACTGGCTTGTTAGTGGGTGGGATGAACATCCCCAGGACAAAAGCTCCCAGTAGTGGACCATTAACCACGCCCATGACTGTAAACGAACCCTGAAAATGAGAATACGATTAACAGCACTCTAATACAGATAATAATGCAGTAACTTACACAGTATACATTGAGAAATGTGGGTTTACAGTGAAATGATCATTGTGCTCAGTTTACTGTTAGAAGGTTATTTTGGTCTGAGTTTATTGTGAGATGGTCATTGTGGTCTTTGGGGTTATTGTGAGAAGGTCATTGTAGTCTGTGCATTTATGGTGAGGTGGTCATTGTGGTCATTGGGTTTATTGTGAGGTGGTCAATGGGGTCCGGGTTTACTGCGAGGTGGTCATTGAGGTCTGTGGGTTTATTGTGAAGTGGTCATTGTGGTCTGTGGGTTTATTGTGAGTCTGGTCTACTGTGTGGTGGACATTTGGGGTCGGTGGCTTTTTTGTCAGGTGATCATTGTGGTTGTCCATGAGTTTACTGTAAGATGGTTATTCTAGTCCATTGGTTTATAATAGCTGTCTGTACTGTGGTTTACTGTGAGGTGGTAATTGTTCTGAAGGTGTACCTGAAGCACTCCCCAGTCCAGTAGAGAGCAGAGAGCTGCTGTAGTAACACAGCAGGCCCCGTACATAAACGCTGTGTACCACACAAACAGTCAACAACAACACAAGACAATCATCATATCCATTCAGTGCAGCTTATTTCAAGAGTGCGCTTACTGCAGTAAAGGCCAGGAACTTGCACCTCTAAAACAGAGACCTTTATTTTAAAAAAAAGACCATCTAGAAGACTAATTTACTAAGGATGGGTTATGATTTGCAAATATTTGAATAGTTGTTAAATTATTGAAAATCGAATAGTTTGTCTCTCTCCCTCTCTCTGTCTCTCTTTCTCAGTCTCTCTCTCCCTCTGTCTGTCTCTGTCTCTCTGCCCAGCTCTGTATGTGTCTGTCTCCGTCTCTCTGTCTCTCTCTCTCTCTCCTCCATTCCTTGTTAGTAGAAAAGGTGTACATGTGTGCCAGGCGATCTTCAGAGACTATTCAAGTAGTTCTCGGTTACCAATAAGTATTTTTGCTTGAAATGCTCATCCCTATAATTTGAAGAGTCGTGCCTACTCAGTGCTTTGGAGAGTATGATCTGTTTCCGCTGTGAAGAGCCAGTCAGACATGGTTTCAGGAGGTCCTCCATAGTGACCGCTGCCATGGCATTAATGCTGGTGGAGACCGTGCTGATATAACACAGACAATCCAGTGCACTCACATAATCAAGCATGTCAAGCATAATAAATTGTTATTATTATTACTATTGTTATTTGCAAGCACCAAGATAGCACCAAGGTACCCACGATCACTGTACAAAGAAATTTAAGCAGAACAGCTCATTAAAACTTATTTGAAACAAGTTCCATTTAATTAAGAAATTTCAGTGAATTTTGTGATGGTTTGTTTCAATGGGAAGTTATTGTAAATTACAGTGGAAAGTTAAGAAAGAACACCACCCCACAGAATTTCTAGCCCAATACATCTACACACAATGATTTAAGAAAACTGTATGCTATTGTAAATGGTGTTGTAAATGACTTCAGGTTCACAGGTTCACAGTGTGTAAAAACTACACACTGCACACTTCATACTGGATTAAATCACTCCACAATTAGTCATGTAAAATTGTAAAACCTACACGCACTGTAAATATATACTGTATTTAAATGACCATGCTTGTTGCTTCATACTTGTATTACAGGAACAACCCAGCTCTAACTAATCCAGCCCCAAAATGGTTTAACAGACTCTTAATAATTTCTATCACTTTCAACTTCATCTAAAAACATATTCATTGAGATAATTTAAGATCTAGCCAGGCACTTGGTAAAAACCATTTCCTAGCCACTTATTTAGTGCTTACAGACATGTCTGGATATAAAAACACAGAGAATGAGTTTTATAATTTACCTCAAAGTTCCACTATAAGCACAGGCCAAGAAAAGACCAGGAACACCAGGAAGATCCCGAAAAATATCCAGCACCATGTATGGCATGTACTGAAACACCCAATACATGGTGAAATCAGAGTGATGTTGATTTCTTTTACATGCATTTCTTAAACACACATACTGTTGCAAAGGTGCCGGAAACACCCGAAAGGTTTGGGTGCTGATGAATGCTTTTATCACCACAAGGGGAAACAATGAACGGCTTTTAGGTTTATTCCCAAGGGACTTGAGTTTTTCTTTTTTATTTAATATATTAAGTTATTGCAGACTGACAAAGAAAATGTCCTCAATTGTGTTAAAAATATTTAGAAAAGCTAGTAGTCATTACAGCTATTAGCTAAAAGCTTGTATATCAGACAGCTGACCTGATCTGGAGCAGAGATCTTGTTGGATTTCAGAGGGTCGCAGTGTGAATAAAGTGCAAACATCACCACACCGCAAGTGGCAGCACTGCTCACAATCAAACACAGCCCAACCTGATTCACAAACAAAGCCCTGAAACACAAACACAGCCCACAGACAGAGGTAATCTGAGGATAATCTGAGGTGATCTAAAAGACATGTAATCTGATCTGAAGGTTAATGCTTGAATTCTTATTTGTTTCTAAGAGAAATATAAATATTGGAGTTGATGCACGAGGAGCACCTTGTTGGCTAACTTGAGCTATCATTTCCTGTAGAAATAGAAATTGTGTGTGTGTGTGTGTGTGTGTGTGTGTGTGTGTGTGTGTGTGTGTGTGTGTGTGTGTGTGTGTGTGTG
>JBBJLS010072655.1:0-10235 GCA_037577275.1 Bryconaethiops microstoma
AGGCCTCTCTCATCTTTTTAAGTGGGAGAACTTGCACAATTGGTGGCTGACTAAATACTTTTTTGCCCCACTGTAATTGCTGCTAATTTACAGTGACACTGTTTTTGTGTATGTGTTGTGAAGGTGCCAGGGGAGGGCGTGATCAATAAGGATCTTCCCAGTTGCTGGGAGTGTCCCAAATGTGTCCATGAAAAGAACGAAGAGGTACGGTGTACCATGCTTTTAATAATGGGACTGAGAAATGAATTGGACAGTGAAGAAGCTACTCAGTACATCTCGTGCATTTTAAATGGTATTGTCATTTCTGCTCCTCCAGTCTTCCAGCAGTAGTTCTGAAAAAGAGGATGAATGCATCGTGACAACCGGCTCTCCATCCTCAGGCCCACCAGCCAAGCGGGCATACAGGGAGGGTATCGGGGTGGGACGCAAGAGTCATCCTCCACTCTCTTCCTTCCCTCTGACCCGCTCCAGGCGCCAGCCTCCACCCTCACAGAGGCTTTTACTACAGCACCAACAGAGCCGCAAGAGAGCCAGCGTGCTGGAGCTACAGCACAGAAAGAGGGTACACTTGAGCGCTATATGATTGCCATTGTTACCTGCCAAAGTGTTGCCTCGCTTTTTTCCTCATACATTTAGCTTAGCAAGAATGGTGTAGACACTGCAGTCACTTCATTCATACAGTAAAGAGGATTTGTCTGTCATTATTAATTTTGATTGTCTCTTTTGCTCTGCAGATAAATTTAGAACGGAAAAAAATTCTCCACTCGGTGAGACTCCCTGTATATTTATTATACAGTTTATGAACATGCCGGCATTTCCCTGCATCAGGTTTTATTGTTATTATTACACACTCATTGCCCTCACCCGCTCCATGTTGCTTTTTTTTTTTTTTTTTTTTTTCCTTCCTCGTCCTCCTCGTTTGTGTCTTGTATCTCCTTTTTTTCTTTCTCTCAGACTCGTTCATCTGTCTCAATTTCTCCAAAGCTCCTGCGTCAGCGGAGTTTGGATAGAAGCGGGATGATCAGGGCAGCTCTCAACAAAAGCATGTCCCGTGCAAGGGGGCTTCTGGCTCTCCGGGGGAGAGGGGTGCGTCTCAGAGGAGGAACAGAAAGAAACAGAGCACTGAGAAGTTCAACGGAGATAGAAGACAGGGCAGACAGCGACGAGGATCAAGGCCGAGAGAAAGAGGAAAGGAGAGAGAATGGGTGGGGGGGCAAAGAGAACCGACCACAGAGACATGGGGGGCGGTCAAATGAAGAGGAAAATGGAGAAGGGCCGCAGAACGGAGAACGAGAAGAAGAGAGGGATGAGGATGCAGAAAACACCTGCTCAGACTCTTCAGCAGTGCTCAGTGATGAGGTAAGAAGTCAACGGTCATGTGTTACTGTAACCCTGCAGCCGTCCAGGGGTAGGTGGGATCCCAGCACCATCGTGCCTAAGCTTGAGGCCAACATGTCCACCAGAAGCCTGCCACAAAGCCCCAGAGACATCCACGGCAACTCCCTTCTCCGCCCCCCACTCCGAAACGGACTTCGTCGGTCTGATAAAGCGCCCTCTCGCACACATTCAGTAAAGTCACACACACACAGTCTACACCTCCAGTCCCCCACACTGACCAGAAGCACTTCTAAACACGTCCACATGGGAAAGAGTCTTAGATGCAACTCCAGAGAGCCCCACCACAGCAAGAAGTCGTCACAACTGGACATAAGGAAGCCCTCAGCTTCTCCTTTGTCCAGGCCAGTGGCTCCCCGGTCACCTGAGCAGAATAGGACGAATGAGCCCGGCTGGGAGAGGCTCGTGTGGGTGTCTGTCTTCCGATACCTGACGCGTGCCGAGCTCTGCGTCTGTATGGCTGTCTGCAAGAACTGGTACAAATGGTGAGTATGTGAAAGATCATGAACAAGCTTTTGTAAGTTTTCATAGAATTATTGTGTTCGGTCTGGGGAACTCTCACCCATCCTTGCACTCTCCATAACAAATATTTTTTCTTAGATATGTCATCTCGAATTTGAGTTTAACAACAGAATGATGCTTGCATGTTCTGTGTATTTGTCGTTATAGGGGATGTGATAAGCGGTTGTGGACACGGATCAGTTTGAGCCGCTGCCAGTCCATCAGTCCGCAGGCTCTTTCAGGCATTATCAAACGTCAGCCGGTCACTCTGGACCTTTCGTGGGCCAACATATCCAAGAAACAGCTTACCTGGCTTATCAACAGATTGCCAGGTACACATACACGCAAATGTTTGGTCACTCTCTTGCTATTTTATCAGTGTGCCTATGTCATGTCATTGTGAGTGACATTTAAATGAATCTTTTCCCCCATTCTCTTCATTTTCAGGACTTAAAGATCTGGTTTTGTCAGGGTGTAACTGGGCAACAGTCTCTGCTCTGAGCTCTCCCAGCTGTCCATTACTGCGTTTACTAGACCTTCGCTGGGCAGATGGTGTCAAAGATGCACAGATCCGAGACCTCCTCAGCCCACCAGGTACACACACACACACACACACACACACACACACACACACACACACACACACACACAGAGAGACAGATGTGTGCACATACTAGACATGTGACGATACTGAAATTTCAAACTCGATACCAATACTAAGGATGGTGTTCGATACTCGGTACTATTACAGCTACTACAGGGGGACAAAAAACAAACACAGGAGCTTTTTAATAAATAATTTGAAGTGCTCATGGGACCGTCGCACCGGTTCTCTGTGGAAGAGAGCTTCGCGACCGGCCTCGTTCAATAGGTCTGTGGGTCCCTGTAAAATTTCGCAGTGCTAGGTTTTTCCCCAGCCGAACTATGGGGCAAAATGCTATGTTTTAGGCAGCACAGAGCTTGGCAGCGCATTTAAAGGCGCACAACGTTTTTTTTTCCCCCGCCGTCCGTAGAGAACAATGGGGGAAGGTTCTGGGCTAATAACTCCAGATTCCTGTGGACTAGGGGGGCAAACGAGGGCTCGTTTGAAAGGTCTCACGGAGATCTACCGGCATGTCAAGTTTGGCGTGGCTGGGTACTGGCCCCGCGGAGCAACATGTCTCGGAAAGTCTGTGCTCATTGGATCGACGTGCTGGCTGGGGTGGGGGCACGCACCTTTAAATGAGTCCCAAGCTGGCTGTCATGTAAACATTGGGTCCTCCAGGTAGCCGGGGGAAGGGCTGTCTGCTACAATGTCTGTCAAACTGTTGTAGTGTGCCGGCCATTTCCGTGAACCGGCAGATGCAAAACTGGCATTTAAGTATCGGTACCAGTGCTAATTGATATCGAACTCGATACTAAATTTTAGTATGGATTAGTATCTGAGAATCAATTTTTTTTTACATTAGCACATACACACCTTTCAAATGTCTTGTCTGTAAGGAGGAAAAAAAGAGGTCCCAGGATAAGCCCCTGATGAACCTCAAAAGTGACAAATGCAGAGGAAACAATTTCTGCATTAAGAGATGAAACATCTTGTATTTGAGAATGGTGCAGAGAGTTGTATCGTCCAACACTTGGGCTAATAAATGCTTAATTATAGTTAAATTAGGTGTGCTGGTGACAAAATTAAACACATCTATGCCATGTATCAAGGAGAAGAGACATTGGAATTTCTTGTTGCTTAGTATTTTTGATATAGTGCATTTTCATTGTGTGTGTGTGTGTGTATGCAGGTAGTAATAACCGCTCCCGGCTAAGGAACATACAGTGTTTGAGACTGTGTGGCCTGGATTTTACGGAAGCCACTCTGAGACTCATCATTAGGCACATGCCCCAGCTGATCAGGCTGGAGCTCTCGCACTGCCCTCTGACTGACAACGCTCTCAACCTCCTCACTGCTGTGGGCTCCTCCACACGCAACACAATCTCACACCTCAACCTAGCAGGTAAATCTCCACACACTGGCACCTGAACACAAGAATATAGATGCAATTAATTGATTTCCTTTGATTATTTTCGATTACAAATCTGTTCAGTAACTTTGCCCGTTTGTGTAATGATGATGCATATTTAAACCATTCCCATGGGTTCCTTAATAACCATTTCTTAAGCATGCTTAAGTTAGATAATTGTTAATTAGAACTAAGAATGGTTAGATTGCTGCCTCGATATTCTGAATGTTAATAAACTGATGTTAACACAAGAATTACTGAGGACAAAAAATGTTTAAGATAAGTCATCATCATGAGCCGCCAAAAACAGACACCAAATTATGTTTATATGCATTTTTGTTCTCTTAAAGTGCATTTTGTTTGACCTGAAGTTGGAGATGAGTTGATTTGTTTGTAAAAGTTTCTCTTTCCTTTCCTGTTTTTCTCAGGGTGCAGTCATCTGACGGACCACTGTCTGTCGTACCTGCAGCGTTTGTCCTGCCTCACGGTGCTCGACCTGCGTGGCTGTAAAGGAGTCTCCCGGAAGGCCTGTGAGAATTTCATCTCGGAACTCTCTGTCAATGCTCTCTACTGCCTGTCGGACGACAAACTCATCCAGAGGATATCGTAGAGCTCGGCCTTCTCTCAGAGACTGACCTTTTGCATTGTGTGGTGCCAGAGTGTTTGTGTGTAGACATTTGTGTGTGTAAATTGCAAATACAGCACATGTCTGTCAGAATGCCTGTGCCGGATGGGCGGTGAAGTTGCTCTGTTTGACAGAGAACTTCGTTTCTTGTATAGATCGTTAGGACTGAGAAGGCTCAGAGCGTCCAGAGTGAAGCTTATGTATAAATACAACTTTGCAGTGGGTACTTCCTTATTTGTAATGAACTGTTTCTCTTTTGTTTTGTGTACACACAAGTACTGCAATTGGCAATCAAGTCGATTCTCAGGCCTGTAATGCCGTGTGCTCTTCCAACAGGAGTTTAAACAGGTGCTATTCCCCCCCAACATCCTCATTTTTCTATTATTGGTCAGGCCTGTTGTTTGCATGCCTCTCCTGGACCCCCCCCATCCCTTTCTTTTTGACAATATAACTCCTTGGTCTCATTTTGTTGGTTTATCTTGGCAGCGTGAAAGTGTTGCATTTTCATTTCACTCCTCTCCAAACCTCTGACTTTATTTTTCAAGAGGAATACCTTTCTGGTGTCTTCTGAAAAGAGTGTAGAGAGATATATAAAGAAATATATATATATATATATACAACCTTGTGTAAATGTTTTTCCTTTATGTAGTATGCCAGAGAAACTGTAGCAATGTAATTATTTTTTGGGGAAATGTTGCTTTGTTTTTTTCCACTTTGTTTTTCAAAAAAAAAATAAAGATGATAAAATATGATTTATACTTGTGATATTAGAAGAAAACTTTTGATTATAGTCTACATACAAGTTTTTATCTACAAGCACCATCTAAAAAAATCTGTAAAAATCTGTAAAAAATCATTAGGTAAATTAGGGTAAAACATTCTGATTATATTTTCTCGACATGTAAGTTTTTAATTAGGAGCACCATCTAAAGGGAAAATCTCAAGGTAAGAGTATATCATAAATTAGGGTAAAACCTTAGGTTTTATTTTACTCAGCATGCAAGTTTTAAATTTAGAGCACTTCTAAAGGTAAATCGTCTGTAGTGTCTCATTTTAGGTTTTTTTTTTTTTTTTTTTTTTAAAAAGATAAAATCACAGTAAAACCTTTTTTATTGCCCTGTTAATGACAGTAGTGATGAAGACTGGGATGTGCCCCTCCAGTGGAGCACAGGCTGGTCTTGGTCTATCACAGCAGAGAGACAGACGTGCACAGATAAATAAAGGGTTTAGAGCTGGACTGGAGGTGCCAGCAAGGCCTTTCTTTCGGGAGCAACATTTAGAAGAAACTTCTCCACGATGTTCTGATTGTGTTCTCCAGTCCTGCAGCCTGGCTGTGCATCTGGATCTGCACTGAAAGAACAGCTGCAGCTTCTGACCTGGATGCTGAGAAGAAAACAGGCCTCTGCTCTTTTTTTTGCTTTTTGTCACTAATTTATCCACGTATCCATAACATAAGTGACTTATTTTGTATCTTTAGGGCTCGTTTCCAGCAAAAAATATTCGTTATTTTCTTCTCGACTAGGGCTTAAATGTAACGCCTCCTAAAGCTAACAGCGATATGTAGCCGTTGGCTAGCTAGCTAAGTGCTAGGTCAACAAACATGAATTTGTGGCAGAATAAACGATTTTCGCCGGACAGTCTATTCATTTTAACTTTTTGGTCGGAAATATTAACGGTTTAACGCATTAGCAATCACGTTTGTTCCCTTAAATGGGCAAATTATATATAAAAGCTTCATAATTGCTCAGCTTGCTAGCTAGCTAATGGCTACCAGGTAAAGCTTCTGGTGTTAGGTGATATTTTTTAATGAAAGTTGCTCGATTTTGTTGTTGACAAACTTGTTTTTAACCTCAGCCAGTTAATTAACGTATATAGGTTACTGTCATCGTTACGGGGAAAGATTTTAACCCAGAAAAGAGCAGTTGTAGCGCGTTTTTGTGAAGGGATGAGTCTGAGGAAGCTGTTTGGACTCGTTTTCCAGTTATGAATGGTATTGATTATGGGGCTTTGGGTGTTTGGTCCAGTTTTTGGTACATAAACGGTTCCTAAACGACGGGAGAGGTGTTTCTCTGTGAGGGTGACCAGCAGCCCTTCATGCATCACATAGATTTACAGGTAAACTGTAGAAGCAAACAGAAGAAACCTTGAAATCTTGGATCAGTTGTGCAGGAAAAATAGAGGAAAATGGCTCAAGAGGCGTTTCCTTTGCATTATCTGGTCTGGAACAACCAGTACCTGGAGCTTGATAGAGAACTGAAGAAAAAAGAGGTAAGAGAACTGATGGTGCATGTTTGGGTTATGGTTGTGCCATTAGGGAATGGTCACTGTGTCTAGCTTCTGACCATGTGTCCACTCGATGTATGTGTGTGTGTTTTTTCCCCTGCAGCAGGACGTAGAACGCGTGGATCCTCGTGGACGTACTCCTTTGGAGCTCGCTGTCTGCCTAGGTCACCTGGAGTCTGCCCGAGTGCTGCTGAGACACAACGCAGACCCAACACACTGCAATGCCCAGGGCTGGACAGGTGAGCCAACACCTCTCACACCACACTTTAAAAAGACTTGAGTCCCTAAACTGGCTGAATAAACGGATGGACTGAGGTTGGTTTAAAATGCTGTGTGTAGTATTACAGGAAGCCGTGAGCACAGGAGACCCAGAGCTGGTGCAGCTGGTCCTCCAGTACAGAGACTTCAAAAGAGCCACCGAGAGGCTCGCAGGGATCCCTGAGCTTCTCAGCAAGCTGAGACAGGTAAAGAAGTAGTTCAGTGATTAAAACGTGAATCATAAAATCTCAAAGCTCACTGATGAAAGATTTGCGCGTTTTAGGCACGGGATTTCTACGTGGAGATGAAGTGGGAATTTACAAGCTGGGGTAAGACACAGCACACCACTACACAGGCCCATATCACACATACACCTTCCATCTATCTCCCTCTTTCTCTTTTGCTTTCTCTTTTTCCTTCCTTTCTCTTCCTCTCTGTGGCTATAGGCCTTTGCGTTAACCATTTCAGCACCACACTAGTGGACAGCTCCATATATGCTACCCCTTCAAGAATAGCTCACTATTTCTTTCTTTCTATGTTTTTCTTTCTTTCTTTTTTGCTTGTTTTGCATCCTGTGTTCTTAATCTCTCCCACCTTTCCCTTTTTCTCTTCCAGTGCCTCTGGTATCTAAGGTGTGTCCGAGTGACGTGTACCGTGTGTGGAAAAGTGGTTCGTGTTTGCGAGTGGACACTACCCTCCTGGGCTTTGAGCACATGACCTGGCTCAAGGGGCGTCGCAGCTACATATTTAAGGGCGGAGGTGAGTGAGAATATCACATTCAGCCGTAAACCAACCCTGAAAATGCCCCAAAATACCCGGAACCCGTGAGGGTGGGGATGGCCTAGTGGTAGGGTATTTGCCTCTGGACCAAGAGGTCATGGGTTCGAATCCTACCTTCAGCACACCACTGGGTTCCTGAGCAAGACCCTTAACCCCAAGTTGCTCCAGGGAGACTGTCCCCTGTAGTTAGGGAATGGAAGTCGCTTTGGATAAAAGCATCTGCTAAATGTAAGTATAGTAAAATAGTCATGTTCCAATTTATGTACAAATCCAATGCAATTTAGTATTTTATTAGGAAGCAGTCCAAACCAGAAGTATTTTCATGTGCAGTCTCAGGCTGTTTGTGATTTTATTCCTAACTTTGATGTCATATCTTATAAAATAGATCATCCTTCTTCCAGAATCTGATTGACTGAACCTTGTTCAATGCCACCGTAATATACTCCTATGACCACACATTATTGCACTCATAATTCATCTGTATTCTTAATTCACTGATGCTGTAAGGAGGACAGTTAACTAGGTACAGGCCGCCCACTAAAACATGTTTTTTAAATTGTATTTGTTTGCTCGGCCAGCTGCTCGGGGGCTCGTGCGTTTAAATGACGCCGACTTTGAACACTGGCCGTCTGCTGGCCTGTATTTGAAAACCACTGAAAAGAGCTGCCCAAATGAGTTTGGGCTGGTTAGTTAAAAAAAAAAATTGCTGGTGACGGAATCAGGAGGTTGGAGGGAAAAAAGGTGCAATGGAGGTTTTGGAGCGAGGGAAGAAGTAGGCCATTGAATCGTACCCCCAGATGACTTTAGCATTAGATTTACAGGTTCGAGCTGCAGGCCTGGCTGCCGTGCGGATGTCTTGGACCGTCGGATCGGCTCTCTTTTTCGTTCTTTCTCTCCCGGGTCTGCTTTGGTTCGGCCAGCGCCCTCATTAGAACAGCTGTGAGCTGCCAGCTCCTCTGTGAGGCGCATTAGCATTACTGTGCTCTGGGCCGGATTAGCGCTAATTGATTTCTTGCTGGGGGGAAAGCAAGACTGTGAGGTGAGGGACGAGGGAGGTGTTTTTTTGGGGGGGTTTTGGCTTTTCTTTCCTTTTTGCATTTTCCTAAGAACTCTCTCTGAAGCTCTTTATCTCTGGCTCGTATAATCTTTCCAGTCCCTCACTCTCTTTTTATTGCGAGACAAAGGAGATTAAGTAGGGAGTCAGATTAGTGATTTCACCTGCAGCTCTGCAGAAGCTGATGAATATATTGTCTCAGTCATCTCCTCTGGCCGTTTATGAGACTCTATTTATTATGGATGGGGATGGCAGTGTGTGTGTGTGTGTGTGTGTGTGTGTGTGAGAAATTTTTTACTTCCCCTCCTCATTAGTCATGGAATGAATAATGGATATTTTAGCATGCTAAATGTGTGCATATGTGTGTATTCAATCCTTTGAGTAGATGTATTTGCAGGGAGGCTGTTGGCAGAGATTAACTGGACTCATGCAGGCATTAACCAGGAGTACATATAAAACAGAGTTTTTATTTATTGCAGCATTATTTATTGAACATCACCATTGTAGGAAAGCAGTAAGCCACTAAAGACTATGTTCTTGACTTCATTATGGCTTCCTGTTAGTTATTGCTCTGTTTGTCTAATTAATAACTTAATAATCTATGAACAAAACATTACAGAGGCCTGGGCCATTGCACATACCTGGGTTTTATGTTTTAGACTTCAAGCTAAAATCACCATAGCTCTCAGAATCTCGCCCAGAATTTCAACTAAATGTTGCTGTCAGTGCTTGTCTAATATGACACACTGTCTTACACAGTTCGGGTTGCAGTTGGTTTCATCTTGTGTAGTACAGTAAACCCCCGCAAATTCGCGGTTCAGAATTCGCAGTTTCAGCTGTTCGCAGATTTTTTCTTAGAACCGAACTCATAATCCTCCCCATTTTTTGGTGCTTTTTTCATGGCAGTATATAATTTTTCATGCATTTCAGTGCTAAATTATTAAGACAAATTTTGCAACCTAAATTTTTACTTTAATTCAGCTACATTTCCATATAAAATATAACTGTGTAAATTTTTAATACTGTCGAGAGAACACAAAGATGGTGAAATACCCCTGAGGTTTGAAAGTAGCCAATCCGAGAGCGTTATTTATTTTCCGTGGAGCTCGAGTTTACCTTTACATTTTTTAAAGGTAATGCATTCAGCTGAGTATAAAATGAAAGTGTTTTGGGAGCATGTTTGGGGGCATATTTAGGGTTTAGACTATGACTATGAAAACAGACATTTATAGGCATTTTTTTTTTACCACATCACAAATTCACACAAATTAAGTACAACCCCAAATCAGAAAAAGTTGGGACAGGGTGGAAAATGTGAATAAAAAAATAAAGCAGTAATTCACAA
>JBBJLS010072656.1:0-10235 GCA_037577275.1 Bryconaethiops microstoma
AACCAAGACCAACTGATTACAGAGGTGGAATCAGGTGTGTCTCCTGCTTGGTTGGAACGAAAACCTGCACCCACAGCAGCCCTTTCTGGACAGGTTTGAGACCCCTGCTCTAGAGTCAAAACATCTACAAGCTATTTCATTTTTTTATTTCAATCAATTATGCTCCTCTTGCAAAAAGGAAACATAAATATTGGCACAAGAACCTGGAATTCTGAAAATGCATCATCCCAAATATGAAATTGCTTTTGCTTACATTACTTTTACTGTTAAAGAGTTTTTCTATGCCAAAAAGATGATATAGTATATTAAACCTAGCTTTATTTTAGTTCATTTATGATGCCTGGCCATTTAGATTTTTATCATATCACATATCAGGGCCTTCTGCGGTATTTGTATACCCTAAATTAATATGAATAGAGCATGTCAACACCTGAATGATCTGATGCCCCACTGGCTAAATGTTAGGGATGCACCCATGGGTCAGCCGCCAAAACCTTTTGGCCAAAAATGGATGAAAGGGCAATTTTAGTTTTTACCTGAAAACCTGAAATTTTTTGAAGAAATTAACAATAAAAAAAACAGGGATTAAATAAGACACTGTTTTTAAAATGTCACAAAAAACTGGCAAAGCACACTGAAGTGTGACTGAAGTAAACATTGCTGTGGATGGCTGACAGGTTTGTGATTTTATGATTGTATGTTTTCAAAATGTAGCCTAACGTGACCTTCACTAGTCTGACATTAGCCACTTAGACTAGCACTTTCCCGCTGTCAGCAGCTGCAGCGTTCATGTTGGAACTCGGGTGCTTTCCTTTCTTTTGTGCATCGGTGACGTCTGCTATGAAACACCTCTACTTTTCATGTTGTGCATTGTTTGCTGTAGCTTTTGTGGGTTCTTACTTTCTTGAGTTTTTTTTTTTTCATCGTTCAAAGTTTCATCGTGCCACAAACCATTTCTTCCTTTGATGCACGAAATGACAGAAACTGTATTGCCCCCCATCTGCAGAGAGTGTATTCAAGTCAGACTGAATTGACATGCATTAACATGCAGGAAATGGTGCATCAACACCATATAAGCAGTTTTTTTTAGAATTTGCATTATAACGTTCTATAAAACATATCATTTACACCTGCAATTTCCACTGGCCTCAAATGCATCTCCACTGAGCCTTTTTGATCAGACCTTTACTCTTCATTCATGATGTAAATGTCATCTGGTCAAAAGTGACCCTGATCACCTGCGAAGGTCGTGTGAGCGATCAGACCTTGTTCACCTCTGGATTTGTCCTCTTGTGATCAGATAAGTTGAGACATGTGGGTCAGAAAGATGTATAACAGAGCAGACTCAGTGTGGCACAGAAAGAAGACGAAGATAGAACAAGAAAGGGAGGAATGAGAGAGGGCGGGTGAAAAGGTGTTGCATTGCAACATCTGTTGTGCAGGTGTATGCTCCTGGCTGGATCAGTCTTAGTCTCAGTCTCTCTCTCTCTCTCTGTCTCTCTCTCTGTCTCTCTCTCTGTCTCTCTCTCTCTCTCTCTCTCTCTCTCTCTCTCTCTCTCTCTCTCTCTCTCTCTCTCTCTCTCTCTCTCTCTCTCTTTTTTTCTCTCTCTCTCTCTCTCTCTCTCTCTCTCTCTCTCTCTCTCTCTCTCTCTCTTGTTGCCATTATGTATGATCAGACAGAACACTTGTCATGAGAGAGCACATGCTGCCCCATATTCCGCACTTATCTTTTCCCAGCAGCTTCCGTATGCCTCTCTGTTAATCTGACATCCTGTCCTCAGAATACATTACATTTCTTTGATGTTGTAAGAAAACATATCTCTAAAACTTTATCTTCATAGGAGCAAGAAAAAAAAACTTTCTCCTGGTCCATTCACCATGACATATTTACCCAATGTAAAGGACAAGTGGCATTTTTAAAATACTTTTCTGTTGACGACTAGTCCTAGCTCTCATTTCCACATTCCAGTGCTGGTTGTCTGTACCGGTGTTGGTGTCCCACAGCAGTACTGATTTGTACTTTTAGGAGTATTGGTAGGTAAGAATAAGTCAGTAAACTGCATGTTCTTTGCTTGGATTTGGAACTGAATGAACAGTCAGTTTCATTGTGGAAATGTGGTTTGTGCCTGATTAATGTTTACCGTACTGTGTCAGGTTCCCTTTGGAGTGATACATTCTGTTGAATTGGAGTAGCAGTACATGGGTTCATCTTTATTTATGCAAACCTTAAATAGCATCTGTTACAGTTTAGAATGTTGTATGTTTAGAAAATATTGTGATAGTGAATTGTATCAGCTGTGTTTCCACAAAAAGTACTTTCTCCACTATCTCTGTGCAGATTCTCTGTGATCGAGCCGCTGCTTCAGTGAGTCAGTGTGGCCTTTGACTGTTTTCCCTCCGCATGTGGGCAGTTCCCCGCTTGCTGGCTATAGGTCAATAAGTTGCTAAGACAATGAGCTGGCGAATCGGCCGCGAGCCGGCCTGGGCCGCCTGCTCCACAGGTGCAGTATCTTGGCCCTGATCGTCATGACAACCATGCAAATGGAAACCACTGTTTGGGGAACAGCGGGAGAGAGGAGCAAAAAAAAAAAAAAAACAGGGATATGAAAGCAA
Source organism: Bryconaethiops microstoma (assembly GCA_037577275.1). NCBI lineage: Eukaryota > Metazoa > Chordata > Actinopteri > Characiformes > Alestidae > Bryconaethiops > Bryconaethiops microstoma. The sequence continues at coordinate 2,614 of JBBJLS010072656.1, forward strand.
GAGGGATGAGTGGAGAGGAGAGTTGGAGACTGGACTGCTATTGTTACCGTATTTAACCCCCTCCTGGCAAAGCTGGTTCAGGTTAATTTTAGCCTGGGGTTTCTCTGTGGCTGTGTGCACCACTCCCCGGGCGTGACGTGAGTGTTTTGTCAGTTGTGGTTTATTTCGAGGACCGTTTCTGAACAAGGTCCAGCAGGAAGCGGGTGGGATCTGGCCCAGCTCCTTTGCAGCGCAGTGTCCACTTCCTGTCCATCCACCCCTCCTTACTGTACCTAAATCTGTCTCGAGCGTGTGGGTCGTCAGTGAGCGAGGACAGGGCCGTGGATGATGAGTGGGGCCAGGAGCAGACGTGCTGTCGCACTGTGGGAGGGTGTGGAGCGTACCGTATGTAGAAAATGAGAAGAATGCTCATTCGGATTTGGCAGCTGTGATCATGTGGATTAGAAAGAAAATGCCTCTGTGTTCACCTGTAGAGCTGTTCCTGGATCAGTCATGCTTTCTTTGCACTCAGAGTTGAGTGTATGAGTGGCCTTGGACACTCTGATACCAGATCAGGGCTTTAAGCTATGAAACCTAGACCAGTACATGCCAGAAGGTTAATACTATAGTGATGGAGCCGCAGGATAGACTGACATTGGCCCGGAGCAGGTGGGACTGGACCAGAAAACAAGAAGCTCAGTTTTACCTGTTGAACCTACATGGAGGAAGGAATGCTGGCATTAAGGAAGTATTTTCACCTGAGCCATTTTAAAGTTAGAGAAGTGCTAAAGTGTGTAGTCAACTGTAGTAGGAAGTATCACCTGGTTTCGTGACTCATGGTTAGTACTGGGTTGTGATGTGCGTGCTGGCGTGATGGTGCTGGTGTCACACAACGTTATTTTTGGTTTTTTTTGCTGTATTGATAAAAGTAATTGTTTTGGATGTCTTTAGTTCACAAGACATAAAACGATACAAAAAAGCAAGTTTCTTTTCTACAAATGTGCTTGGAGTCTGGTTAAGATTTTACAAATTGTGTAACATTTAAAAAAGAGAGAATCAATACTGAAGAAAGCAGTCTAATCCAAACAAGCTACAATCATATGTGAATGTTTAAAGAATACTGGTCAAGTGACATTATTTTTTATTTTCTCAGTGAAAGTAAATCCACGCAGAGAACACAAAATTGCATATTTCCGATAGCTGTAGTGCTGCGTTTAACATATTGGTACCAATCTAACGAACTACAAAGTGCCAGAACTTTCACACAGGCCACATTGTCACATGTTACATTCAGCACATAAACAGAAGTTGTGCATTAAAGGTGTGTTCTCTGTAGTGGATGTATATTCATTATCAAAAACATGTCAGTTGACTTTTGCATGTGACTGTATGTCAGGTTTGTAAGCCTGAGGAAGGATGGGTTCCTAAAGGCCCCACATCACAAAAAACCCCGAATTTTCCAGGGTTTTCATCATTTAAAAAGTTGGAATATCAAGTAGGTAAAAACTGTTAACGTTTCAAAATGTTTCATTCACTCCCCGATCCATATAGACCATACATGGAAACTAAGGAGGAAAAAACAGCCTGCTTTTTTCCACAAACACAATCCACTTACATATCAGAACAGAGATCATATGTCGGTATTAAAGGCACAGTAACGGAAACAGCCTGTTTAATTGTAGTGGAAAAAAAGAGGTTGCTTATTTTTAAAAGAATTGCTGTTATTATTTAAACACTCATAAACATCATGAGTAGACCTCATAGGAAAAAATGGAGGGGAAAAAATTGGATAAAGGTGCTTTAAATATCTGCTCTAATACATTTTCTTTATTTACAGATGGCCGCCAAGTGCATAACTTCTGTCATATAAAGAGTAAATATACATGGTTTAGTTTAAACTTTTATAGCAAGGTCCTAATAGCTAAGTGTTTATGATTTGGGGAAAAGAGCGGACAGGCGTTGCACATGTTTTTCTCTTAGTCATAATCCCGAGGTATGGATTAGAACTGGCCTTCATCAGCCTCTGGGGTAATCCCAGACAAGCCCCATTTGTTACGTCCCAGTGGATCTGTGGGTACACACACCATTACACCCCCTCCTTCCCCTCCGTGTTAGCCTACTATTTATTTATATATTTGTGTAGTTAAATGTGTTGTAGTGCTTATTTTGATCTGCAGGTTTATTTGTTTTTTTGTGCCGTGTGATGTCAGTCAAATGAAACTTACATCTACTTAAAGGTACTTCTTTTCTGGGCTTTTTGTGAATAATTCATGTAAGTCATCATGTATGAAGGTGCAAATGTGTGGTGTGTGGAGTTTGAACAAATGAAACTTTTCCCCTAAACATGATATTATGAGCAGTGGAGCAAAGGGGGTTGTTGTTGCCGTGGTGACCATATGTCTGAGCATCAGCGTCCAGATGGTAGTAGCACTGGGTGAGGTCATACACTCTGGACTAGGCGTGTGTGTGTGTGTGTGTGTGTGTGTGTGTGTGTGTGTGTGTGTGTGTGTGTGTGTGTGTGTGAGAGAGAGCGCGCGCGCGAGATGCTGATGTGTGCCTATGCCTGACACACTGCCATCTGCAACACCCAGGCAAGTTTTACAGAAGAAAAGAAGAGAAGGAGGAAGAGGGACATTAACATAATTGCTGTATTGTATAACAGAAAACCAGTTGACATTTACTGAAGGAAGTGACAGTTATTTCGACGGGGGAGTTGTTTTAGCTCTCAGCAGCTACTTATGTACATGTAAGACTGAAATCATCCGTCATTTTCTGAGACTTGATTTTATGCCTACACTCTTAAAGGGACATTTTGACAAAATAAAAAAAATAATGTGTATCGTTTTCCACTTAAAAGTAGTTCTTTAAAGAACCATTCATTGATAGGTTCATGTAAAAAGTACTTGATATTATGTTTTGGTTTGGACGTACATTTATACATAGATATCTATATATTTAAGATTTTTTTAAAAATAGCAAAAGCTTTCAGATAATGTCTTTAAAGTTATGAAAAAGATTCATTTTTAAAATGCTGACGGGTACTGTAAGGACTGACATGATGTGAGAAAGAAAGGTACAGGACATGTGTTTTGTGGGCCACTAGATCACTAAGGTAATGGGATCCAGTGATGGAAGGGGTGAAAATGTCTGAAGTAGCACTGTCAGCAGCTTCCTACCAGCAGCATCAAGTGTCTGTCTGTTCTGTAGCCACCAACAGCAGTAGGTCAGTGGAAGCAATCCAATCTGTCTCCACTACTGGTCCTGTAATTATTAATGGGACATGCATGCTTGCTGTTGCTCTATGCTGGTCTCCAGGAATCAGCAGGATGGACGTGGAATCTTTATGTGGACTTCTGTTTTGCCAAGTGAAATAGTGTAGCCTGGGGTGCTGGAAAAGACACTAGTGGAGGAAGATATTGCTGCAACAAATGATTATTTCTATAACCAATTCATCTATCATCTATGGTCACTTTCACTTTCATCTATTATTTATTTGACTTATTGAACCACTATGCATTTTGCAGAGGCCAAATCGGCCCAGCAGTCTGTCAGGATGATTGTGTGCATCATATAAACACTATAGCACATCAGTTATTACACTTTAAAGTAAGTTAACACCACTTTTCTGCTTTTGCTCACAAATCAATCATTGACTATTCAAGTCAACTAATCCCAGGGGAAGAGCAGTGGAGAATTACAGCTGTCATATTCGTACAGCTTGTTTCAAAAAGCATACAGTACTAATAATAATCTGTAATATCCGATGATAAATGTGTAATCTATGCTGATCCCATCTGAACAATTGTGGGGAAAATATCTAATTGCGGTTGTTTTGACCAGTATTACCATTTAAATTCAGTTATTGTCTATACATTAAGTTCCAGGACTTTTTTTTGCCAAGAAGACCAACACATCCATCAGACTCTGAGTGTGAGGATAAATTTAAAATGGCACTTTTTTGATTTGTGATTTCTCTACCAAAACAAATCGTTCAGCCCTAGGAATCAATATCATGATTGCAATGGCAATATAGTTCTACAGTAACATCAAGCAGCAAAGCTGTATAAAGGGCATATATTTCACCACTGACATCCGTAACCTATTAGCCTGTGATTGGTATGACCAAGATGGTAAGGGAGCAGGTCATTTAATTATAGCTGGAGGTGCACAGCACACATTTCAGACTGTGGAATACACGCTTCAAAGAGATTCAAGGAATTACCGCCGGACACAAGTCTACATTCAATTATGGTCTAAATTGTTTTCTATTTCATGATGACTAATTTAATCATCCTGATTTTTCCAGTGTACGAGCTGATATTGCACCATAGCTGGAAAACGCCCAGTCCTTCCTCTCGGTTAATCCATCGGGCCCCTATCCCAAATGATATATGACTCTGCAATAACGTTCTGATGTGTTATATAGCCTCTGAGTCAATAAGCCCTCCGTTCTTGCCATAACAGAACATTATGAGGTGTTAACCCACCAATAAGCCACCTTATACTAGCATAACACGCTACTCTGAGGTGGAACCCTTAAGTCAATAAACTACCGTATCTACAATAATACACCTGACCCAGTCACTGGAGAGTGAAATTTTATATTGATATTCGTCATGGAACTTCTCTGTCGCTACAGGCTGGGTATTTCATATTTGTCGGGAAAATTCCATGGGCCGGTGAAGATGATCAAGTGAAGTTAGAACCAACCGTCACGAGGGTTTTTGGCCCATTCGCTTAGATGAGTAGGTACGTTTGGTGTCGGAGACGCACGCTCGCACACAGAAATTGAGATTTGTGCCTCTTTCTGTCTGCTGACTGTCACTGGGGAGTTTTGTCTTGACACTGAGGAAACACATGACAGGAGAAGAGAGAGAGGGAGAGTAAGAGAGTATTAACTCAAAGTGGTAAAGACACAGAAGTGAGGCGTAATGTTTTGCCCTGCCTGTCTTTCTCGTCTCTGTTTTCCTTTCACTGGAGCATCCCTTCCATGGGGTGTTATTCTCAGAATGCTGTGTTCCAAAGAAAGTGGAGGAAGTCCCTCTAGACACTGCGTGACTCTAATCCTGAGAACAATGTTCAAAATCTCTGCGCAGTCTGTGCCCTTGGGCCTCAGACGAGTGGCCTTTATTGCTGATATTGTTCTTTTCTGGTATCTGTGATGCCGTGATTCCTCTGTAGAAGCCTTGTGAATTTCTGTTCATGTGACTGCCCCACTTTTGTTTTCTTACTGCTTTGCCAGTTCAAACCCAGGTGTGTCCTGAGCTGAATCCTCTTCTGCAAATCTTGGATACTGCAGCACTAATAACAGCATGGTGGGATTCAGTATGAATTCAGTGTTTCTCACTCTGTGCAGAAAGAGGGGCAGATCAGTTCCATAATTGTCTGAGAAGAAGAACAGCACATATTTTTTTTCTTGTTTGTACAGTGTTGTTTTGTGGGAAAAGAAAATCCCTTATGTTTTTGCCATGTTTATGCCATTGCTTGACATGAAAATAAACCGCAGGAAGTCAGTTGAAAATGTTTGAGATGTAATTTAGATGTAATTCACTGCATAACTAGTAGTCATTACATTTGTAACATTAATACAAATGTTGCTTTTGAATCGTATAGCAAGACGAATCAATTTGAATCGTTAAGCAATACCTTAAGAGACCCTTTGTTTGCATGCCTCGGCCAGAGCGCTTTATTTTCAATTTGGAGCTTTCTCAGAGGACCCCTGCTGTTGCTCTCTTTTAAGGCTTCCTCTAAACGAGCCGGTTTTGTGTACAGTGCTTCATATCATCAGAATTTTCAGGGATTCCACAGGCATTCTTTGTTCATGGTTTCCTCTTGATGTAGCTTAGTTTTTCCCTTCCTTAAGAGCAGCCACTTGACTCATCTGTGTGAGCTCTATGGTAATTTGAGGCTTCTGCTGCTTCAGACTGGCGTAATTTGATAAGAGCTTCAGTAATGTTGTTATGACTCTCAGACTCAAAAGGTGTGTGTGTGTTTTTGGGAGAGGGTTTCTGAGCCTGTCCATAACCCCTTGTGACTTGCTGTCTACTCATATTGTCTCAGGTCATGTTAGTGTGAGGTTGCCGGGGAAACGTAGTGAATGTGAGTGGGCTCAGTGATTAGTCATATTATATGACTTCCAGCAGAAGTGATTGATGGGAAAGAGAGAGAGAAACGGTGGAGATGCAGAGTGTGTGTGTGTGTGTGTGTGTGTGTGTGTGTGTGTGTGTGTGTGTGTGTGTGTGTGTGTGTGTGTGTGTGTGTGTGAGGGGGAGAGAGAGAGAGAGAGAGAACGGGTTGTCTCTTCATCAGCTGTAAGTGTTCCTATGCATTAGCCTCTGATCTCTCTGCTATACATCAGATCACTACAGTAATTAACGTGATGTTTCCAACATACGGTGTGAAAACACACACCACCACCACAGTGGTCATCATTATCATTTATAAGGCGAAAACACCAAACTGTGCCGGACACAAGCCGACTGGAGTTGGGCACCCCTGATACAGCAATCAATGTTTTTAATCATTTTAAAACCAGTTTTGCTGCATGTGAGTGAAAAGCATGATTTTAATGAACTAATTCTGAGCAATTTTACGAGTTTCGTTATTTTTAGGAAACGAGGTGGCTGAAAAAAGGAAAAGTAAGAAAATGCTAGGTATGCTCAGAATAGGGAATAGATTCTGTCAGTTGTTCTAAATGACTAAGAAAACTGTAGAAAGAATGAAGCTTCAGTAAGATATGCGTATTTTAAAAGCAGCCAAAAGTCCATAACTTGGCCAAAAATATATATAATAAATACATATTTCCACTATATTTATTGTTTCATAATCTGTTGTTGTTCCTCAAATTAAAATATTTAATAAAACATACCTTTATTTAAAGTGTTTTTCTTTCATCACAACACAAAGCATGGCTCTGCTGTCAAACGAGCACTGTCTGTGTCTCCCTCTCAGCCCATGCAAAATGGGCGGAACCCCAGACTCCCCTCTCACCCTCAGGCGAGCCCCGTCTCTCCCTGTCTCTGACCCGCCTGTCTGGCCGGCCGGCTCCCACCTCCCCTCGTCGAGGCTGGCTACCCAGTGGGCTGGGCCACCTCCCTCCAGTTCCTGAGCAGCTTTAATAACACACACTGCTCTGCTCTCCGCAGGGGTCCAGCCTTTCTGTCTAATCGAGGGAGACAGGCAAGCAGGCCCAGACTCCTGCTTTTTGCAGAGCATACAACATAATAGGCATGAAGACTAACAAACCATAGTAACACAGAGACGTACTGAAAGGCAATTTGAACAACGGGCAACTTGGCAATATTTCAAACAAGAAGCTTATTCAGTGTAAGTTCTGGCAACATATTAAATCAAACCACTGAGACACAAAGATAACTCACTAAATCAGATGAAACACTCAGGTACTGAAATGCATGCCTATTTTATTCGAAACAATATAATTAATGTTCTGAATGGGACACTAAAGTGCTCTTTATTTGAATTACAGAAATGGTTAAAATAGGCTTCCTCAGCCACAGTTGGGCTGCAGCCAGGATGGGGTTTGGGGTTTGGTTGAGAATTTCAGACCTTTCCAACACACACACACACACACACACACACACACACACACACACACACACACACACACACACACACACACACAC
>JBBJLS010072657.1:0-10235 GCA_037577275.1 Bryconaethiops microstoma
AGGACTTCGGGAAAGGTGTGTCCCCTTAAACCACCATACAACTGTTTTGGCGCTCAATGTCCTGCTAAACCACAAAAACCAGTATAGGTGTGTGTGTGTGTGTGTGTGTGTGACAACCTCTTTGCTACACTTGACTACTTTAATTTTCCACTAAGCGCTCAGCCAGCCTCATACAGACAAGCACTTGTGTCACGCAAAATAAAATGTTACCCCCCCTCTACCCACACTCCCACACACAGCTGCTAAATCTTCTTTCTGGCATTCTGACTGGCTGGCTCAAGAAGTAACCTTCCTGCCACACGTGATCAAGATCTAGGTTAGGGTTATGTTTAGCTTTGCTTGTCTGGGCCCATTTGAGCAGCCAGGAGTCACCAGATGCCCCTCCTCGTCTTCTCCTCCTGCACTTTTCTTCCTTTTGTTGTACAAAGCCTCTAGAATGAATATGCCATGAAATGCTTCTTCTACACACAGTCATTTATTGTGCAACCTCAGCGTCAACATTTCAACATCAATAAGACCAAGAAACTGGTGGTAGACTTGAGACGATAACAATCTCCTGTCACTCCCCTATCCACTAGGGGTGTGGATGTGGAGATTGTTCAAGACTATAAATACCTGGACGTGCACATTGACAACAAGCTGGACTGGTCTAAGAACTCACTGGCCACATACAATAGGGATCAAAGTACTTCCTGCGTAGATGCCAATCTTTTAGAATCTGCAACACCATGTTGCAGATGTTCTATGAGTCTGTAGTAGAACGTACCATTTTCTATGCAGTGATGTGGTGGGGTGGCTTAAAGTGCCCCACTGAACAGTGCAGGAAATCCTTCCTTCCCACTGCCATCATACTCTACACCTCTCTCTGTCACACCATCTAAAAACTCCTCTCTCTGTCACACAATAGTTTCCACAACTGCCATTATGTGTATGGCTGTGTATTATTTTGGTATGATGTGCAACAGTCTACCATGAGTAATATCGTGCAATGTTGTTATCAGGTGTTGTTAACATTATCATTATGTAGAATATCTTATGTGCAGTAGTCTTACCATGTGGAGTATCATGTGACGTTTTCTAAATGGGTGCTGAATCACTTAATTATTAGCAATATCTTCTGTATATAATATATCTTTATTACGAGAAATAGTCTCACATGTGCAATATCACTACTTATGTCAATATTACTTATACTATTGATCTATACTAAGTGCAATGCTGTACTCCAAACTACCATTTGTGTTGGTAGATTTCACTCAGCTATGTTTCTTATGTACAGTATTTATATCCAGCATTTTTGTATATAGCATAGTGTATTTTCATACTAAGGTTTTTTCTACAGATTTTTATTTAGATATTTAGACTCTGAGATCAATAGAGTTTTCTGATTCTGATTATGAAAATTTAATATACATTGACTGTATAGCAAAATAACAGTAATATCAAGATGTGTAAAGGTTTACTACAACCCAGCCAATCTCCCATTCCCTGCAATACTAAACTCTCTCTCTCCAAAGTCTGTTTCTCATCTTCCCTCCTTCTCCCTTAAGGTCTGAATGGAATAGAGCAGCATTCTTGCCAAGGTTGGTTTGTTTGTTGTCAGTAAAACCCCTCCTTTATGAACTCTCCTAAGCACCAGCCTTACATCCACGGTAACAGAGTAACCCAAAATCAGTGAGGAAGAGAGTCAGTCTTGTCCCATGGGCTCTGGATCCTGAGGAGGATTTGGTGTGTGAGGCCCGATGGCCGTATCTGTGGTGTTGTTGTTATTGCTTATAGTTGGCCGGAAGGTTCTGCTGAGCGCTGTGACACACTGCTATCTGACAGCGGGTTAAGATAACCTTTTATTTCCTTGAGAGAGAGAGGGAGAATACAGTAAGAAGTAATTTGATTTTTGCAGCATTGTAGTTCAGTTTGGGTCCATTCCTCTTGTTAAACCCTCTTCAGTTCTCCAAGGTGAACCCACAACTTCAAAATCCTCCATAAATTAGTATTCAAATCAGGAAATAGGCTAGGCCATCCATTTACGGCATTTATCAGACGCTTTTATCCAAAGCGACTTCCATTCCCTAACTACAGGTGACAGTCTCCCTGGAGCAACTTGGGGTTAAGGGTCTTGCTCAGGAACCCAGTGGTGGTGTGCTGGAGGTAGGATTCGAACCCACAACCTCTTGGTCCAGAGTCAAGTGTCCTACAACTAGGCCACCACCACAAGTGTATTTACTAGACTTACCTGCATATTTACTACACATAGCTGCATATTTACCGTACTTACCTGCATATTTACTATACCTACCTGCATATTTACTACAATTACCTACATATTTACTATACTTACCTGAATAATTACCACACTTAACTGCATTATTATTATACTTACCACACTTTTTTGCATATTTTCCACACTTACTGTATATTTACCGCATATTTACTACACCTACCTGCATATTTACCGCACTTACCGCACTGAGTGTATATTTACCACACGTACCTGCATATTTACTACAATTACCTACATATTTACTATACTTACCTGAATATTTACTACACTTACTGCATATTTACTATACTTACCACATTTACTGCATATTTACACTTACTTGCATATTTACTACACTTACTGCATATTTACCACACTCACTTGCATATTTACTACACTTACTGCATATTTACTATACTTTCCGCATTTACTGCATATTTACCGCACTTACCTGCATATTTACCGCACTTACCTGCATATTTACTATACTTAACACACTTTTCTGCATATTTTCCACACTTACTGCATATTTACCGCATTTAACTACATATTTATCACACTTACCGGCATACTTACTACACCTACCTGCATATTTACTATACTTTCCGCATTTACTGCATATTTACCCCACTTACCTGCATATTTACCGCACTTACCTGCATATTTACTACACTTACCTGCATATTTACTATACTTACCTGCATATTTACCACACTTACCTGCATATTTACCACACTTACCTGCGTATTTACCGCACTTACCTGCATATTTACTACACTTACCTGTATATTTACCACACTTACCTGCGTATTTAGTACACTTACTGCATATTTTTCGCGCTCACCTGCATATTTTCCACACTTATTACATATTTACTATACTTACTGCACATTTAATACACTTACCTTCATATTTACCATACTTACCTGCATATTTACCACACTTACCTGCATATTTACTATACTTACCGCACTTACTGCATATTTACTGCACTTACCTGCATATTTGCCACACTTAACTGCATATTTACTATACTTACCACACTTTTCTGCATGTTTTCCACACTTACTGCATATTTACCCCATTTCACTACATATTTATCACACTTACCGGCATATTTACTACATCTACCTGCATATTTACCGCACTTACCTGAATATTTACTATACTTACCGCACTGACTGTATATTTACCTGCAGAGTTTACTCACATCAGATTTACCAAACTTTCTGCATATTTACCACGATTACTGCATATTTACCATACTTACTGCATATTTACCACACTTACCTGCACATTTACTATACTTACCACGCTTACTGCATATTTACCACACTTACCTGCACATTTATTATACTTACCTGCATATTTACTACACTTAGCTCCATATTTACTACACTTACCTGCAGATTTTACTCACTTACCTGCATATTTACCACACTTACTACATATTTACTATACTTACCTGCATATTTACAACATTTACTGCGTATTTACTACCCTTACCTGCATATTTACTATACTTACTTGAATATTTACTACACTTACCTGTATATTTTCCACACTTACTGCATATTTACCCCATTTCAATGCATATGTACTACACTTACCTGTATATTTACCACACTTACTGCATATTTACCACATTTCACTGCATATTTACTACACAATACCTGCATATTTTCCACACTTACCTGCATATTTACTAGACTTACCACACTTACTGCATATTTACCGCACTTACCTGCATATTTACCGCATTTCACTGAATGTTTACTACACTTACCTGCATATTTTCCACACTTACCTGAATATTTACAACAGTTACTGCATATTTACCGCACTTACCTACATATTTACTACACTTACTGCATATTTACTACGCTTACCGTATATTTACCGCACTTACCTGCATATTTAATATACTTACCACACTTTTCTGCATATTTACTGCATTTCACCTCATATTTCTCACACGTACCTGCATATTTACCACACTTACCTACATGTTTACTACACTTACTGCATATTTACCACACTTACCTAAATATTTACTACACTTACCCTCATATTTTCCTCACTTACCTGTGTATTTACTATACATACCTGCATATTCACTGCACTTACCTGCATATTTACTACACTTACCTGCATATTCACTGCACTTACCTGCATATTTACCACACTTACCTGCATATTTACTGCACTTTTCTGCATATTTACCACAATTACTGCATATTTACAGCATTGCACTGCATATTTATCACACTTACCTACATGTTTACTACACTTACTGCATATTTACAACACTTACCTAAATATTTACTACACTTACCCTCATGTTTACCGCACTTACCTGTTTATTTACTATACTTACCTGCATATTCACTGCTCTTACCTGCATATTTACCGCACTTTTCTGCATATTTACACACTTACTGCATATTTACAATGTTTCACTGCATATTTACTATACTTACCTGCACATTTACTACATTTATCTGCATATTTACTACATTTACCTGCATAATTACTATACTTACTTGAATATTTACCACACTTACCTGCAGATTTCACTCAGTTACTTCATATTTACACACTTACTGCATATTTACCACATTTCACTGCATATTTACTATACTTACCTGTATATTTACTACATTTACCTGTATATTTACTATACATACCTGAATATTTACTATACTTACCTGAATATTTACAACAGGTCCTGCGTATTTACTACACTTACTTGCATATTTACCACACTTACTACATATTTACTACACTTACCTACATATTTATCACACTTACCTGTATATTTACTGTACTTACCGCACTTACCTGCATATTTACAACAGTTACTGCATATTTGCTGCACTTACCTGCCTATTTACCGCATTACACAGCATATGTACCACACTTCCTGCATTTTTACTAGACTCACTGCATATTTACTACACTTACTTGTATATTTACTATACTTACCTGCATATTTACTATATTTACCTGAATATTTACAACAGTTCCTGCATATTTCCTACACTTACCTGCATGTTTAACACACTTACCTGCATATTTAGTACTTACTGCATATTGAACACATTTCACTGCATATTTACCACACTTACTTGCATATTTACCACACTTACCTGCATATTTACTGCACTTTTCTGCATATTTACAGCATTGCACTGCATATTTATCACACTTACCTACATGTTTACTACACTTACTGCATATTTACCATATTTATTATACTTACCGCACTTACTGCATATTTACCGCACTTACCTGCATATTTACAGCACTTACCTTCAGATTTCACTTAGTTACTTCATATTTACATTTCACTGCATATTTACTATACTTACTGCATATTTACCACATTTCACTGCATATTTACCACATATACCTGCATATTTACTATACTTACCACACTTACTAAATATTTACCGCACTTTCCTGCCTATTTACCGCATTACACTGCATATATACAACACTTACTGCATTTTTACTAGACTCACTGCATATTTACTACACTTATTTGTATATTTACTACACTTACCTGCATATTTACTGCACTTACCTGCATATTTACCATACTTACCTGCATTTTTACACTTACCTGCATATTTACCACACTGACCTGCATATTTACCATACCTACCTGCATATTTACCGCACTTACTGCATTTTTACTACACTTACCTCCATATTTACTACACTTACCTGCATATTTACTACACTTACCTGCATATTTACCACTTACCTGAATATTTACTATACTTACCGCACTGACTGTATATTTACCTCACTTACCTGCAGAGTTTACTCACTTACTTCATATTGACCAAACTTACTGCATATTTACCATACTTACTGCCTATTTTCCACACTTACCTGCATATTTACTACAATTACCTACATATTTACAACAGTTACTGCATATTTACCGCACTAACCTGCATATTTACTACACTTACTGCATATTTACTACACTTACTGTATATTTACCGCACTTACCTGCATATTCACCACACTTACCTGCATATTTACTATACTTACCACACTTTTCTGCATATTTATCACACTTACCTGCATATTTACCACACTTACCTGCATATTTACTACATTTACTGCATATTTACCACACGTACCTGCATATTTACTACACTTACTGCATATTTACCACACTTACCTACGTATTTGCTACACTTACCTTCATATTTATTGCACTTACCTTCATATTTACCGCACTTACCTTCATATTTACTATACTTACCGCACTTACTGCATATATACCGCACTTACCTGCCTATTTACCCATTACACTGCATATTTACCACACTTACTGCATTTTTACTAGACTCACTGCATATTTACTACACTTACTTGTATATTTACTATATTTCCCTGAATATTTACAACAATTCCTGCATATTTCCTACACTTACCTGCATGTTTAACACATTTCACTGCATATTTACTACACTTACTGCCTATTTCCCGCACTTACTGCATATTTACCACACTTACTGGATATTTACCACATTTCGCTCCATATTTACCACACTCTGCTGCATATTTCCCTCAGTTACGTCCTATTTTCTACACTTACCTGCAAGGTTACCACACTTACCTGCCTATTTACCACATTTCACTACATATTTAAGTGAAGTCAAACATATTTACCACACTTCCCTACATATTTACTACACTTACTTGCATATTTGCTACACTTACCTGCATATTTACCACACTTACCTGCATATTTACTGTACTTACCGCACTTACTGCATATTTACCGCGCTTACCAGCATATTTACCGCACTTACCTGCAGATTTCACTCAGTTACTTCATATTTACATTTCACTGCATATTTACTATACTTACCTGAATATTTACAACAGTTACTGCATATTACTACACTTACCTTCATTTTTACCACACTTACTGCCTATTTATCACACTTACCTGCATATTTACTATACTTACCTGAATATTTACAACAGTTACTGCATTTTTACTACACTTACCTCCATATTTACTACACTTACCTGCATATTTACTGTACTTACCTGCATATTTACTACATTTACCTGCATATTTCACTGTTACTGCATATTTACTACACTTACCTCCATATTTCACTCAGTTACTGCATATTTACTACACTTACCTCCATATTTCACTCAGTTACTGCATATTTGCTACACTTTATTGTATATTTCACTCAGTTGCTGCATTTTTACACTTACCTGCACTTTTCGCTTAGTTACTGCATATTTGCTACACTGACCTGCATATTTTAGTTAGATACAGTAATATTTACTACACTTACCTACATAATTCACTCACTTACTGCATATTTACTACACTTACCTGCATATTTACTACTCTTACCTGTATATTTACTACTCTTACCTACATAATTCACTCAGTTACTGCATATTTACTACTCTTACCTACATAATTCACTAAGTTACTGCATATTTTCTACAATTACCTGCCTATTTACCACACTTACTGCCTATTTCCCACATTTCATTGCATATTTACCACATTTACCTGATATTTACTATATTTAGTAGACTTGCTGCATATTTACCGCATTTACCTGCCTATGTACTGCATTTCACTGCATATTTACTATACTTACCTGCACATTTACTACATTTACCTGCATATTTACTACATTTACCTGCATATTTAATATACTTACCAGAATCTGTACAACAGTTACTGCATATTTACTACACTTACCTGAATGTGTACCACACTTGTTGAATATTTACTACACTTACCTGCATATTTACCGTACTTACCTGTAGATTTCACTCAGTTACTTCATATTTACCACACTCACTGCGTATTTACCACATTTACCTGCATATTTACCACACTTACCTGCATATTTGCTATATTTACCGCACTTACCTGCATATTTACCGCACTTACCTGCATATACTGTGATATTTACTACACTTACCTACATAATTCACTCAGTTACTGCATATTTACTACACTTACCTGTATATTTACTACTCTTACCTACATCATTCACTCAGTTACTGCATATTTACTACACTTACCTGCATATTTTAGTCAGATACTGTGATATTTACTACACTTGCCTACATAATTCACTCAGTTACTGCATATTTACTACACTTACCTGCATATTTCCACCAGTTACATCATATTTATTACACTTACCTACATATTTCAGTCAGATACTGTCATATTTACTACTCTTACCTACATAATTCACTCAGTTACTGCATATTTACTACACTTACCTGTATATTTACTATTTTTACATACATAATTCAGTTACTGCATATTTACTACACTTACCTGTATATTTACTACTCTTACCTACAAATTCACTCCGTTACTGCATATTTACTACACTTACCTGCATATTTTAGTCAGATACTGGGATATTTACTATACTTACCTACATAATTCACTCAGTTACTGCATATTTACTACACTTACCTGCATATTTCCCCCAGATACTTCATATTTACTACACTTACCTGCATATTTCAGTCAGATACTGTGATATTTACTAGTTACCTACATAGTTCACTCAGTTACTGCATATTTACTACACTTACCTGTATATTTACTAATCTTACCTACATAATTCACTCAGTTACTGCATATTTACTACACTTACCTGCATATTTTAGTCAGATACTGTGATATTTACTACACTTACCTACATAATTCACTCAGTTACTGCATATTTACTACACTTACCTGCATATTTCACCCAGTTACTTCATATTTTCTACACTTACCTACATATCTCAGTAAGATACTGTCATATTTACAACACTTACCTAGATATTTCACTCAGTTACCGCATATTTACTACACTTACCTGCATATTTCCCTCAGTTACTTCATGTTTGCTACACTTACCTACATATTTCAGTCAGATACTATCGTTTTTACTACACTTACCTACATATTTCCTACACTTACCTACATATTTCCCTCAGACACTGCATGTTCACCACACTTACCTCCATATTTTAGTCAGATATTGTCATATTTACCACACTTACCTGCATATTTCCCTCAGTTACTGCATATTTACTACACTGACCTACATATTTTACTCACTGTCATATTTACCACACTTACCTACATATTTCCCTCAGTTACTGCATATTCACTACAGTTACCTCCATATTTCACTCAGATACTGTCATATTTACTACACTTTATAGCATATTTCACTCAGTTGCTGCATTTTTACACTTACCTACATATTTCAGGTATTACTGCTTGTGTTGCAAAAATCCAGGAATTTCCATTGAAGCCCCATATTTCAGCCCAAGGACTATATAAATTATTGTATGTTTAGATTATTTCATGAGGTAGGCAGTATTTGATCTTTGGTGTTAAAGTTTAACTAGCAGCTATTAAATTTAAATGTGTTCCTACAGTTGCTAACTGTTAACCGCTAAAGCAGATATGCTAAATGTAAGCTAGCTAGTACAATTTCAGGTCTAGCTTAGCATGATGCTAGCTACTGTACCTGCGATGCTTTTTCTTCTTCCTGATGGACAATTTTATGTAGCCAAACAAGATGTTACGCTTCAGTTCAATATGTTCAATTCTGTATGTTCAGCAAAAATGCAGAACATGCAGAAACCAAGCCTGAGAAGCTTCAGGAAAAATGCTTTTTTGACGAGCTGAATGGGACTTTTTTGGGAAGGGAAAGCTGCTTTAATTTTCCATTTTGATTTGGACTTTGTGAAGGGAATGGGAGTTCCTTCCATTTTACATTTCAAAAGGGGAACTGTAAGGGATATTCTACTCAATATTTATTTTTATTTTTTATTTATTTATTTATTTTAATTCTTTGACAGACATTACACACATTACTAACACATAGGCATATATGTATATATATATATATATATATACATATATATATATATATATATATACATA
>JBBJLS010072658.1:0-10235 GCA_037577275.1 Bryconaethiops microstoma
AAAAAGGTTTATGCAAGATAATATACAGTACAAGCACACTATATATATATATATATATATATATATATATATATATATATGTGTGTGTGTGTGTATATATGTTTATATATATATATAGTGTGCTTGTACTGTATATTATCTTGCATAAACCATTTTTTTTAAAAAATAAGAACAAAAACCAAGCTGTGTCTTACACTCCACTATCTATATTAGGGGGAAAAAAACAACGAAAACAATAACACAGGGAGCTCCCATTATGTGATCCATAAACCTGTTTAATGTGATGTTATTTTTACATGTGGTTACCCATATGGTTTTACTGCCAATGGCTTGTACT
Organism: Bryconaethiops microstoma; assembly: GCA_037577275.1. Classification (NCBI taxonomy): domain Eukaryota; kingdom Metazoa; phylum Chordata; class Actinopteri; order Characiformes; family Alestidae; genus Bryconaethiops; species Bryconaethiops microstoma. The sequence continues at coordinate 338 of JBBJLS010072658.1, forward strand.
GGTCTCCACAGCATTCTCCAAAGCATTTCTTTTTACTCACACTCCACAGAAGGGTAGCACAGGAAATGGTCCATAATTGGTAAGACGTACTTATCCTTAATGTGTGTGTGCAGTAAAATAAAATATGCCATTCATCAGCATTTAGACAAAGTCATCTCTATGGTAAACAGGAGGAAGAGCGAGCTGCTTCTTACGAAAAATAAATTTACACAACAAAAGAGGGGCTTAACAAGTCCTTTCAGAGCATACCTAGCAGCAGGAATATTATGATGCAGAATATTAAGTGCATTAGGAGCAGGGCGCCGTGGGCTATGAAGAAGAATTAAGGCAACAGGCAACAATGAATCTATTATCAGCACTTCATATAGAGATTAGTTTTTGGTGTTTATTTATTTATTTAAAACAGCTTGTTGAAGGAAATACCGTTGTTGAAATACAAAACAGCCTTTTCATGGTGCTGTCATTACCTTACTGGAAAAAACTCAACTTACACAAATGGGATGGTGAAACACACTTCATCTCCAAAATAATTTCTAAATACATCTCTTAACATTCATAATAGCTCCAACACTTGAGAAATAAATTCTTTAGGGAAGCTGACCTGACAACAGGAAAAAATAATGAAAAAGAACAAAGGCTTGTTGCCTGAGCCCAGTCTGAACGAATCCAGTATGACTGAATCTGGTCACTCAGTCATTTAGTCAGGCTCCCTGGCCACTGCATTCAGTAAAAAGCCCAGCAGGGACCGTAAAATGCTCTGCATGGCCATTTCCTATTCCACAGAAGCTGCACCCGGCCTCAGGAGAGCCGAGAGAGGTAACCGCATCCCGACTGGTCGTTTAATCAGCGTCCAGCAGTTTTCCTGAATGCCCCGTCGTAATGACATACGCTGGAGCTCAAAAACATGATTAGGGCAATGGAGCCGAATACAGAAGCCCACTCTACCCTTTGGAAGTAAGCAATTGATAAATCTTTTTGCCTAAACACAGAAGACCACCCCACCTGCCGATTCAGCTCCATTAAGGATTATCCGCTACTTACAAAAGGCTATAAGTGTGGACCTCAGTAGGCTTTGATCTGAATTTTCAATGACCCTCAATGAAGAGCTAGTCTACACAGTCTCAGAGCAGATGTAACCTGACAGGGGTCTGGCAACACACATACCCTCCACAGAGCCCAGGGAGAAGCACACAGAGCATCAGGCATCTCTTAGCTGTGTAATATATTAATTGCTTATAAGCGAGCGTATGCCTAAAAAAGGCTTAATTTGCTGAGTGTTTCAGCCTGTTCCAAAAACCTGTTCAGAATATGTAAAAACTAGATCTTGGAACTAGGAAATCTGATTTGTTTGTGCTCTTTAAGGAAGAAAACAGAACAGTGCAGTCAAAACAAGATTGCTATAATCACATTATTGTATCATAGAGAACCAGTACCCAGCAAGAATGGATTCGTTAGCTTTAGTAATGCAAGGCTAAACATTATCAGAGACTGTAATTCATAACAAAAAAAATCCTTACATAAGCTGCATTTCTTTTTAATGCCCGGCACTAAGACCCAACACCTGTACACATAGAAAACTAGTCGCCAACAAATAGGTTACATCCATCTTGCTCTTCCCAAAACCATTCAGTCTGGAGTTGAACCCTCACTGAAATAAAGGACATGAGCTAATTATGCCAGAGAGCCGCTGGGAGTTCATGGTCAGTGGTCTCTGTGAAATGAGCGAGCTGTGTAGTCTGGAACAGCTCTGCCTTGAGGGTCACCCCACACTCAAACAGGCACCCTGCTCACTGCTCTTACCTTATACCCCCTCTCAATCACAGCTAAGTATCCACATAAACAGACCTGAGAAAAAGAACGAGAGAAAGAGAGAAGTGGCCTAACAATTCAGCTCAAAGGCAGCATATCTCTACACACAGGGCAAAAGAACTCCATATGTGAATTTCTCCTTGTGATGTAGTATCATATTAGACAGTTACAGCACTTTAGTTCCATTGTTAGCACGATCATTTTTGACACACTAAAGCATTGTTTCAGACACTCTGCAACTGTCTTTGTTTGGAAATATGCTAATACCTTCAACAACAAGGCTTTGATGGATCTAATTTGCATAGCATCGAATCTCTAGGTTATTAGCAAGTCAACCCATACGAGAAGAAGGAAGCTAGTATGCATGCCGGTAAATGTCTACTGGGCAAACTCTTCTTTTTCCACAGGTTCATCAGTATGCCCCACAGTATTACTATGAAACACACATCCATGTGATACAAAAGTGCAAAGTGAGACATATGGGGTGTCTTTTATTCACAAATGCACAATAATTTGTTGCGTGAGATATAACATGACATTCGCATGCAGAAGATCCGTTATAATATCCATTATAATAGCAAGCAGCAGCTGATGGAAGCCCTCAGTCCCATCCAGAGGTTTCTGTCAGGGAGCGCCACTTGCCTGTCTGGCAAGTGGTCCTAATGTCATTTTATGAAGTACGCTAACCTTACACTTTTTCAGGCCCAGACCTGTGTTCATTTTCTACCTGGGTTTTCATTCATAGAGTATGACAGGAAAGCATGCATTTGTTTCATGAAAAATAAACCTTTCATGCAATGACTATGAGGTTCTCAAACTTCTCTTCATAAAAATCATTAAAGACACTGACTACGCCAAGATAGAACTTTGTAGGGAACTGCAAAATTCGTTCATATGCATCACTGGAAAAAAGAAACCTTGACTAAACTTCCGTGTTAGACTGAAGAGCTTAATTGTTACATAGCCCTAACAGCCCTAACCCTAACCCTAACAACTGTGTTATAATGGCCTTACTTGTCAGACAAGACTGCAAAGAACCTTGGACTGCAAAGAAAACAAACAAATGGATCCTTGACTAAATCAATTTCACCCCTTCCTCGAGACCCAAATACCCCAAACTTCACTGCCAAACACCCAGTCTTATTTTGGACATATGAGTGGATGCAATTAACTAGAAAAGACGATTGTGCTCGGAAATGTTGAAGATAAAAGATACAATTATGGAGATAATCAGAAATATCATGGACAATACATTAAGAAGATTGAAGGCCTACACATATGACAGGAAAAGCACTGTCCACATGATCACCAGAGGCTGGAATCAACTTGACAGCACCTAATAATAACAACAAGACACCAAGCTAAACAGATTCTAATTACATTTCTGGCAATAACGAATCATTTCTCCTTGTCTTGAACCCAGGCTCTGCCACTTGTGACCTTAAGTTGAGTGTGTTTTGTGAGGGTTAAAGTTATGAGTCATTTATCACCTTCTGTAATGGCTATTTTTTAGCAGAAACAATGGAGACTGTTTAGTAAAAATGTGGTCATTCTTTCTGGTTGAGGGGTAATGGAAGCAAAGACATCACGACAATTTAGGCAAATAAATGGGGAGTTAAAGAAAGTCAATTTGTATTAAAGAAAGTTAAAGAAAGTCGGATTTGTATTCCATTATGATATCCTGACCACAAGGTAAGCTTCTGTTCTTCGGTATATCTTAGCTGAAGAACTGTTCCTTCAACATTTATATCAGTCAACTCAAGACTTTACTCAGAAAAGAGTCCCAGTAGTGATTCCTTTCTAAAAGGATATTATTTTTTATTTTAGATGTATCTTATTATATTGATAAGGAGTGAATAAGATGATCCAACACATTCAGCTGGTGGCCTAGTAGTGGTTAGAGAGTTGCCCCTGTGAGGATATTATTTTTTTATTTTAGATGTGCCTGTATATTGTATGCTTTGCCACAAAAGGATGATGCTCATGTAAAGTGTCCATTTGTCATACTTGAACACACCACAGCACACAGTGTAAACAGCACAAAATCCTTTCTCTGTATTTAACCCATTCACCAAGTGAAGCACTGGGCAGCCAGGAACACAGCGCCCCAGTGTGTGGGGACGGTACCTTGCTCAAGGGTACCTCAGTGGTGCCACTAGCAGTCCTGGGATTTGAACCCACGCCCTTCTGATCACAGGGGCAAATCCCTAACCACTACTAGGCCACCAGCTGAATGTGTTGGATCATCTAATTCACTCCTTATCAATATAATAAGACAATTACATGAGAAATGAGACCACACTTATGTTTTAACATGTTTAGCAACCCTCGGCTGCACATTTTGACCAACTGAGAGAGCAGCAGTAAGTCATAAAAACCCCCAAATGTCAATGTTAAGCTGTTTATTTGATATAGTATGTTTTCCAAACTCAATTATTTGATAAAAAAAATGATATAAAGTGGTAGTAGCAAAAACATAAACAATATGTGAAAAAACTCCAACGTGAAGGTCAAATAAGCTTTTGTGTTGTTTGCATTTTAACTGAGCATTAAAGTCACTAAAGATGGCAATAATAAAAAGATCCTCTGTGGCTTCTGTACACAAGGTGGAAGGACAAATATTACTAAGCGGTCCATTCAAATGAGCTCTTATCTAAGTATCATTTCAGACATTCTATTTTACATAAGCAAGCAGTGCGCCTGCCTGAAACAGCTTCTGCATCGTACATGTGTAACGTACACTGGCGCTTAGAGAGTAATCTAAGCTAAATGTTCACTTATGGTTTAGTAATATTTTATTAATCACTGAATCAATATCATACAGATGTAAATGGGACTGTCACATTTTGCAATACTTTTGTGGTTATTCAGATATTTCTCAAGGCCATTTGAAAATACGAACATAGCCTCGCTAATCTCTTTAGCAGAAAAATCTGTCTCAATTGCTTTAAATGAACTGCGCTTTTTTCTTGGCTTGTCTAGTATGTATCACAGAAAAAGGACGATCTGCAATCACTAAAAGACTCTAATGACCCCTGCTTATATAATGGAGACTCAGTGGACTGAAGTCATTATCTAATCCAATCTTTTAATGGAGAACAACTACAGTTAAATTAAACAGAAAGAGTCCATTCCGATGTTCGTAAGTGTACATCAGCTGAGCACTGCATGAGGAACCCTGAACATTTCACTGTTCTTCTTTAAAATGACCATATCTCGTTAAGTCTGGTTAGTATGCTGCCTGGCTAAAACCTACAGAGACCTCACCTGACCTGAGTTCAGATATTTTAGCATAAATCTGTCAATGCAGGATCTGAGAAGCCAAAGAATTGTGACTAGAATTTTTCCACTTCCAATTCCAATTTTTCCAAGAAACCAGTGAGCATCTGATGGTGTCTTACTTACAGAAGAGACTAAGAACAATATATTAATGTAAACTCCTGACTGCTTTATTGTTCCCTTTGTGTTTGGTGCATCTAAAATCACAAAGCTGCATCAAAAGTGCATCGTTAATGTTTTTACAAACTTGATGTGATCTCCCTTTCCTGCTAATTTAAACAAAAGCAGAACATAACAAATGTCTGGACTGACACAGGTGATTATGAGAAGTAAGGCTATACAAACTATGCTATGCAAGGATATACAAACATGCCCAGTTGCATGATCCTAACACTGTCACCTGCATAAGTTAATGCAGACCCCTGTTACAGGTCAGTCAGTATCATACATCCTTCTTCACCAAACAATTCCTCAAAAGGCCATTGTGTGCTGAGGACCAAAGGTGATATTTTATCCTGGACGCACCGACACTGAATAAGGAACTTTGTAATAACCTAACAATGAAACATGGTCTATGCTGAATGTATAAACGTATGTATTTTTTTCTTTGTCATGCAGAGAAAACTAATCCACTACATGCTTTTTAATGAATGAATCAGCTATTCTAATGTACACTCATCACTGAGACAAGTATTCAATTGTGCAAGCTATAAAAAGTATTGCCAATAGGGTTCTCTGGAGCAGTAACACATCAGCCTGAGTGCATCATGCCCGATGCCAAGCATCACCTAAATGGGAATAAGAAAGCCAGCACTGGGCTGTGAGGAGTGGAACTATGCACTGTGGATTGATGGAGCTCCATCCAACACTTTTGGGATAAACTGAAAGGGTTTCTGAACCAGAACTATTTATCCAACATCAGTACGTGATCTCACTAATACCCTAATGGCTGAATACAGTCAAATCCTCAAAGCAATGTTCCAAAGTCTTACCACATGACTACCTGTTACTCCTTATTAAGACCCTTGATTTCACAAGAAATGTTGAGTAGCTGTCTGCAAACTTTCGGACATACTTTTGGATTCCCAGACATGCATTAAGCCTAATCTTGGACTACATTTGAGTGTCAAAGGAGAATTTCCTTCAGAAATTCTATTTAGTCTCATCTTTGTTTTGAACCTATAAAATATTGGGTTCATTTAAAGGCTTCTGCAGTAAACAGTGTTTCTTTGTGCAGAGACTATTGGAGAAGGAAAGAGCATCTTCTGAACAAAGACCACTAAAGGACGATTTCTCTCTCACAGCCTAATTTCCTTGTCACTTGCACGTGAAGGTGACTCCTTTAAAGACCCATTTCAGTCCTGGCAAGAGGCAAAGAAACCGAGGAAAAACGAACCGTGCATGGACACAGATGAAGGTCATAGCTGGTAGATATAGTTACTCTGATGTGTCACTGTAAAGCACTTTATCAGGAGGTGAAGAGGAGGCACACCGGTCACTTACATTACAGGCTGCTTCACACGATCAGAGAAACACAGTCCACCGAGCCTCGTCCACTTCACCGGTCTAACGCCTCCCCAAGTCGAGCTCGATTTGGGATCATAGTTAACGACGTTAAATTAAAATATTTTACCACTCCAGTGTAAACAAGCTGAAAATGCTGTAACATCTACCACGGTCTGATTTTTCCTGTTAGAAGCGGTCTCACCCTCCAGCCCTGCAGGAGCACCATTCTCCCTCACGTTACCGTGGAAACGGAGATGGACATTGCTGATTGGCCAGTGAGAGGTGTGCATAAGACGCGTAGCTCCGCCCATTTTCAAACTTTCTTCTCTGAGCTGCCGCACCTGTATTAGGGGTGGAAGATTCGTTGTGCATTTGACACCAAGTCGAATTATACAATGATAATTGGGGGACGTGGGGGAGGGGGGGGACGGGGGGGGGTCATCCTTTTCTCCAGGGCGTAAAGGGAACCCAGGAACAAGGGATCTCTCTCTCTCTATATATATATATATATATATATAAACAAACACACACAATATGGATAAAAGTATTGGGACTTTAATATGGAGTTGGCCCCCCCTTTACACTTTTCTTGGAGGGCTTTCCACAAGATTTTGGTGTTTCTGTAGGAATTTGTGCCCATTCATTCTGTAGAGCATTCATGAGGTCAGGCACTGATGCTTGAACAAGAAGGCCTGGCTCACAATCTCCATTCCAGTTCATCCCAAAGGTGTTGGATGGAGTTGAGGTAATGTTCTTACACACCAAACTCATCCAACCATGTCTTTATGCAGCTTGTTGTGTGCAGTGTAGCTCAGTCATGCTGGAATAGAAAACTGTGTTCTTCCCCAAACTGTGTCCACAAAGTTGGAAGCATGCTGTTGTCCTATACGTCTTGGTATGCGGAACCATTAAGATTGCCCTTCATTGGAAGTAAGGGGCCTACCGAAACCATGAAAAATACTTTAGTCCATATAATGTATCTTGCTTGTTTAATGTAATGTCTGCAGTGTGTATATTGTGATGAATCACATCCATTACACCAGCTCGTGAAGCATCTACAACACAACTTTTGTAGTGTGTGATCATCAGCAACTCACACAACAACAACAGTCCAACATTCCAAATAGGGAAGCAGTGTTACTACCATGCAGCATTTAGACTTGTGCCTTGTACCTGAAATTAAAGGTATAGATTATCCACTAATCTAAATTTGTGAGCTGTTTTCTTACTCTGAAAACAATCTAGTAGAAAAATGAATCAACCTTCCACATCACCGTGATCAACAATCTACACTGCAGATTCTGTACTGATCCTGATACCAAAATAAACGGATAAGATGGGGCTCAAAAGGTGGAAAAACCTAGTCTATTCCTAGTTAGTTATTTTTCTCCATTAATTCAGAAGAGAGAAACATAAGGCTCCAATGGCTAAAATCCTGTACAATATCAGTTTATTTTTTCTATTATGCTATTTTCAAGGTTTCACAGACCAGCTTTTGTATAGACTGTGCATAGTAGATAGACTAATTCTTCAGCCTTCAAATGAGATTAATGCAAAAGACCAATCAAATCTATCAAGTAAGTCTTGCCTTAAAAAAATGAGTTGACTTCCCTGTGCTTTCCCACTTGTCAACCACACTGTCCTGCTCAATACTAATCCTGTATGACAATGAATAACACAGGCTGCACCATCTCTTACTCCCAATTACACTTTTTTGGCATCAAAACACCGTGGATATCTCTTATCCTCTTGGTTATGTTGACTCTGTGAATGAAATCTGAGTTCTATGATGATGTCATACATATGACCTAAAACAATAACTCAGCCTTCAGCTTGCATGGATTTTACTGTAATATTGTTCAATTACTCCTGTATTCCTGAGTGAAAACAATGGATGCCCATTCTAAAAGCTAATATCAAAAAGGCAAAATGCTAAACCAAAGCCACACAAAAGACAATTAAAATGAATTAATAAACTCTGTATTGATGTCAGAATATATCTCTACAACTAATCCCGAATTGTCTCACTGCTAATGACTGCCAAGCCAACTTTGGAAATTAAAGGTTGCTATTGGCTAGCTAAAATGAGTGAGAATTAGTTCATCTTATTGTAGGGTAGGAGAAATGTAGCTTTAGATAGTTCATGTTAGTAAATGGTAACTTAAGGCAAAAGTTAGAAACTAATGTTAGTTGTAGAATCTAATTCATGAGCTGAAGGTTAGAAAGTAAAGTGTGTTGAACTAGCTATCTAGCTTGTTTATACACTTTACTTTCTATCCTTTCTTTGTGCATCCCAATGGTGTACAGTATATGATCGTGTAGGATGTATATAGTACTACAGTAGAATATCACCTATCCCCCCATTTCCCATTCATTAGAGACTAGCCAATTTTTAAGAAACCTGATTCACAATTCAAAATGAATTTGAATAAACTGTAATCTGACATTTCAGCATCTGACCATTAGCTTCAAAGAGGTAAAGGTCTACAAAAGAGCAATTAAGGCAGAATACACAAAAGATGCATGTATAACAAGTAGCAAGTCAGCTGTCACAAATGAGCCAATATGAATATTAAAACAAAATGCCTTTGTATTTTAGCCTTTCTGTCTTTGACACTTATACAGGCTCATTCGTGACAGCTTACTTGCTGCTTGTTATACATGCATCTTTAGTGTCCTCTGCCTTATAGCTTCACTGGCTCTGACTAGTCATTAATCCGTCTTTGTTTCAAAACAGACAGAAATGGACTCAGTCTGCACCTGTGAGTGTGTGCTTGTGTTTTGAGTGAGCGACGAGTGATGGATCATTACTGTGGCACCTGCAAGAAGGAGTGCTCTTAGTTCAACTCACTGAGCGTAACAACACACAGGCAAATCAGTGTGTGCGGGTGTATCGACTATATACACAGTATGGACAAAAGTATAGGGACGCCTGACCGTTACACCAACAGGGACTTTAATGACATTAAGTCTCCTAATTTCCAAATAAAAATAAAGCATAATTTTAGAGGGAATGTCAAAATGAGAGAAATGATGCAGCGTTTACAGAACCTTTAACCAACTTCTAGCAGTGTTTTGCCATTCAACTGGTCACACTGCGAGAGGAGAGTGTTGATTACTTCATTAAATAAGATTTTATCAGGTGATGACCTAATCATAAAGCAGAATGAGGTGTTTGTGTAGGTGCTTGTGTAGGAATTTAACAGACACTGGCCTGGAGTGGTTGTATGTGTGTGTGTGTGTGTGTGTGTGTGTGTATATATATATATATATACACACACACACACACACACACACAAACATG
>JBBJLS010072659.1:0-10233 GCA_037577275.1 Bryconaethiops microstoma
TGGATGGATGGATAGATGGATAGATAGATAGATAGATAGATAGATAGATAGATAGATAGATAGATAGATAGATAGATGCTTTTATTATCATTGTACATGGGGTTTTGTTTCTCAAATCCTTCCCTAGATAGCGACCTGTGAAACTGCTATTAGATTGCTGTGTGCATTGAACTCTGTTTTAAGAGTTTATAAAGTTTGCCACCATAGTACTATTTGTTTCTAGTAAGTGTAAGTTTTACGTTTAACTGTGTACTACAGTTTCAAGCACTGTGTTTTATAATTTGAAGTTATGTAACATACATTATATTAAGAGTGGTGTTTTCTCTGCATTTCCTCCAATTGAAAACTGAGATTTTTAAACTAAAGTGTTTTACACTCCAACATAAACATATCTATACCATCCATCCATCCATTTTCTACCCCTTTGGGGGTCTGGAGCCTGTCCCAGCTGCTATGGGTTAAGGCAGGGTACACCCTGGACAGTCCATGTCTATGCCTTTTATCCAAAAAAAACATTATTACTCATTCTCAGTTCCACTCGCTGCTATGCAAGATTTGTGCACCCTGCAGTCCTTTTCAGCTTGTCATGCTATTTTTAAATCTGATTATAACTTCACAAAAAGTATGCATTAAATGTATACGTAAACAACGGAAGGTAAAAAGTCTTGAACTCAGAATTAGCTACTTTTAGCGTATTCTTTTATCCACCATAAGTAAACAGATCATTATGAAAATAATGTTATTAATGTAATTATTATATTATTAATGAATTGCATTATTAATATCGTTAATATATTAATACCATTATTATTGTTATTGTTATTATTTCTACTGTAGCTGTTGTTGTTATATCATATTCAAAAAGTTGAATATGATGTCTATGATGATCAGGTTGGTGATGATGATCATGATTAATAATACATTAATGCTCTGGTATTGTATTGTGGAGTGCAAAATTAATAATAAGAAAAAGAATAAAAAGAATATATTCGTTATCATCACCAGCTCAGCTTTTGTCATCTCAGTGACAAATTGGATTTTTTTTATTCTTAATGATTAATACAGTGATCAGACGAAAGAGACTCTATAAGGAAGTGAAGAGTATTGATGTCCATTGACCGATCTGTGGCCCCGCCCCCCCGCGGGAGGACGTGATGACGCAGGCGCTGGAGCAGGACCTGGTTCTTCTTCAGGACAGAGAACCGCTATGTTGAGTAATGGTGGAGGACCGAGGAGCAGCTCCGGGGTTCGCTTTTAACGCTGAGGGACAAGAACAGGCGAGATTCCTCGGGCTGCAGGATGAACGCCAGATAGCTGAGGTGTGAGAGGAGAAATGGAGAAGCAGACGAGGTTGTTGTGCTCGAGACTCGGGCTGGGGAGCAGAGAGTGCGACGTGAGTCTGAGCTCGGCTCTGCTGTCATGGAGGGAGGTGGTGGAGAGCAAGAGGAGACGCTCCGCTGCCAGCGTGTACGGTCCTCTGAAGGCTGGTAAGCTTCACACTACAGAGTCGAGCTGTTTAATCAGACAGAGAAGTCCTGCTTTCTTTGTTCAGATTCACGTTCAGAGCAAAGCAGATGTTTGCAGGCTCTTCACTCCTCATTCTTCTCTCTTCACTCGTTTGCATGCTTTTAACAGCATGCCCTCCTAATGTCATTTTCCACTACATTGGAAAACAATCTAGTGTGTGTGTGTGTGTGTGTGTGTGTGTGTGTGTGTGTGTGTGTGTGTGTGTGTGTGTGTTTAGTCTCAAGTGTGTAATTTTGTCCTCCAGACGGTTGAACTTACGAGGCAGGCCGTACCTCTCCGGCAGGCCTGTTTAATTAGTGCTGAGAAAAGCAGACAACTTCCTGTAAACAAGGTTTTAAGGAACATCAGAGTGAATTCTGCGAGATCTTGTCTGCTTATGGCTGTAGTCCTTTATGGAAAAAGATCTATAGCGGGGATTAGTAAACTGAGACATGGTGTATTTGCTGCACATGTGGACTACAGAAATAACATAGAATGTGAAATCCTTTAGGTAATTATAGAAGTATTCTGCAGCATCTATAGTTTATGGCATTGCTGTTTTTTTATTATTGTAAAGAATGGAATTGTCCTGGTTTTATTTGTTCAGCTCCACGTTCAGAGACGGAGCAAAGCAGATGTTTGGAGGCTCTTTGCTCTTCTCTTGTGCATAATTTCCTAATGTAATTTTCCATTAAAATTTAAAGCAGTACATCATTTGTGTGTGTGTGTGTGTGTGTGTGTGTGTGTGTGTGTGTTTAGTCACAAACTTGTAGGTTTGCCCTCCAGACTGTTTAAAATCTTATGAGGAGGGCCATACCTCATGGCAGGCCTGTTGATTTAGTGCTGTCAGAGACAGAGGCATCCTCCTGTAAACAAAGTTGTAGGGAACACCAGAGTGAATTCTGTGTGTTCTTGTCTGCCTATGACTGTAATCCTTTTCAAAAAGGTATGTAACAGGAATTTATGCAGGACTCCTTTAATTGTCTAATAGTATATTCAGGCACATCTACAGCACAACTGAAGTCTATGGTTTCTTGCAGTATTTCTGATGCTTTTTGTATTGTAAGGAATGGAATTGTTAACCCTGCTTTCTTTCTGTGACTGCAGGAAGATCCATGTTCAGACACAGAGCAGAGCATTTGTTTGCTGCTAGCTTCACTCTTCACTCATGCATACCCTCCTTGTGTCATTATACATGACATTTTAAGATAAATGCGACGTGTGTGTTGTTTAATCACATTAACTCAAATGTGATTGGTTTGTCCTCCACATCGTTAAAAACATATTTTTAAAGTTTTAAGGAACATCAGAGTGAGATTTTGACTGGTTATGATACTTTATGAAAAGTATCATATCCTGCTATGTGTTTTTGCTGTATTGCAAAAAGACATAGCAGGACTTTATACAGGATTCCTGTAACAGTCTTTTAGTCAATTTTGGTGTATTTGCTACACATGTGGACTATAGAAATACCATAGAATGTGAAATATTTTAGGTTATTATAGATGTACTTTGCAGCGTCTATAGTGTCATAGTATTTCAGTTGTTTTTTTACTGGAAGGAATGGAACTGCACTCACTGCCTTATGTGGCAACAGTCTTTTCAGGTTAGGGAAGGTTTGTAGAAGAAGAAAATGACCTTTACTGACATAAGGACATGGAAGGACAGGAGGATCTTACTAATAATCATTAGGGATTGAGCTGCGTTCCAGTTCTGTTAATATTCCTGAATGTCCTCTAAGGCGTTTGACCTGAGTCATAAGTTCTCATGGATCATTTACTAACTGTACTCAAAACTGAGCTGGGAGGAGATTAAGGGGTTTTAACTCCTTTTCTCTGTTGAACTAGCAAACAGCTTTTTTTTTTTTTAATGTTGGTTACTAAGAGCACATATTCTTCTGTTTGAGGTGAGACATTGAACTTTAAAGTGTGGCTGTCAGTTTCACTTCTCACGTTCTGCAGTGTGTTTGGTGACTCAGGAAAAGCAGTATTTATGTTTGTGCCTTTGTAATGCAGAATTGTAGCAGTAAATTCCAGGTCTTACGCAGCTGAATAATACCTCAGCTCTGTTTCACATGACGTACCACGAGGACAGGGATTTGCATGGGATGAGGTGTGTGTGTGTGTGGGGAGGAAACGCCAGCTGTCCTTTTCAGCCTGTAAAGACAAAAAGTGCTGGTCAATACTAGAGTAAATCCTGTATTGCAAATGATAAGCCAGTTAAATGCCCTTCCATGGCATGTGGCTCTATTGCAAAAAGACATGATGTGAATTTTGTGTGAAAAAGGAGGAGGGGCAAAATCTCCACTATATGGCCTGTCAACAAAAGCATATTTGCCTTAGATTAGATCACATTAGATACGTACATTTTCCCAGTGGGTACATTTGCCATAAAATTACAGATCTACGAACGTATAGGACCAGCTTTTTCAGCATGGGTTAACACTACATTGCATTCGGAATGTTCCAGGACTAATAATAAGAATAATGGATTTTATTTGTATTGCACTTTATATTTTAGCAATCTCAAAGTACCACAGAGTAAAATAAAAAACTAGGATTAATTCCTGTCTGGGATATCCACCCATGCTGTACTTGTCAGAAACTGTTCAGTAGAGTGCACCATAGTGCTCTCCAGTAGAGCTTTTCCACCAGGCAGTGTGAAATGACATGATTATGGTTACAAATCTGTAATATTGGCGTCATTTCCGTTGCCAGGTGACTCAGGCAGTGACTAAGAGCCCTTATTGCCAGGTTACCTAGTGTACTGAACAGGGCTGTATTGGATGAGGCCGGAAATGATACCACAGAATCACAAACTCTTACAGTGATGGGTGCCCTGCTGCAATGAGAAATGGACACATACTTAACCAGAGTAAAGTAGTTCTGGATTCAGATTAGTGAATGTCTAGTCAGAAAAAGCTCAATAATTTGGTTATTGGCAACACAGCTCACACAAAAATGTAACTTTATGAAAAGCAACCCTGTAAGCATTGCCCTCGAACAGTTTTAGAGGTCCGAAATGTGAGCTTTCAGTGTTGTAATACCACAGGATTTCAAATTTCAAATTCATAAACATCTGTAGGCTTGCTTCTTTAGAGGCTCTTCAGGAAATTGCTCAAATACAGTTGTTTCCATTCATTGTGCTGTGCCAACTTTGGAGACCCCATTAACACTCATCTGCTGCTGTTGTGTAATGAGCTGTCTAATAAGTGTCTTAAATATGTTTTATAGCTTTACCTTTGAACCTGTTATTGTAGGCTATATGTGAGATTATATAAATACTATTACATGTTGCTTGTTACTTGCATGTGGCTATATATTTGATGCATTTCCTTCTCTATGAGGAACAGTTATGGTTCTGTGTGAAAATGAAGGTACTTTCTATGTGTGTTTTTCTGTGTGAATGTTTACATGTTTGATCTGAGGTTACAGTAAAGAATTTCACAATGAAGAGCTGGTGTCGAATAAAGTGGCCTTTCATGCTGGGCTACACTTTGTAATGGTGGTGTTTCCAGAGGCTGAAACTGATCTTTCCCCAAGGACAAGGTTGCTTTGGAATTAAATTTCCATCCTGCAATAGTTACTGTAGACACCCTGCCCTTCAGTTTCTTGGGAACCTGGAAAGCTACATGATGAAAGATGACTAAACAGATTAATGCATTCGCATATACTGTGTTGAAAGCCCAATTAGAATAGTGAGTATCACATGACTTAAAGATTTATTTTTGTCTAATGCTCCATTGTTTTTGAAAGAGCATGAGAGTACATTGTCCTGTGCCATCAAATGATGACCTTCCGCTTGTTAAACCACCTTTAAAATCTGCTTATTCTGTCCATAATAAAAAGAAAATTTGCCACCGTTTCTTAGAAATGGATCGTCCTGTGCAGTGTTCCATTTATCTGACAAAGGCCTTTTGTGCATGCTGTCCTCAGTGACTGCAAACAGTCATTTAAATAGTGTGCTATACCACTCCTGCTCCACATGCCTTTCAGCATTCCCTTGTATTTATTTTCTCGCTTGTTGAAAAATGCCTTTTCATTAACGTAACAAGAGCGTAGGAGACAAACTGCCCTTTCTATACTATAGTTCCTTTCTCGAGCTTACCATGTGTGTCAACCTAAAGCTACATGCTGCCTTCATTGTTGGATGCAGAATGGAGTTCTTATCACTGTGGAAACACTTATTCGATTTCTGTCATGTGGGTTCAAAAAGTTCAAAAACTTTTTTACACTGACTACTACAGAATGCTGCCATTGATACTTGGTGCTACTTCATTTAAAAAAATTAATAAAAAAAAAACCACTTGAAATACCTAGTTTCTGCATCTTTTGTCATCATGTAAATGCAGCATAGCAATCAAAGCTAAGTAAACTATAAAGCACGTACGTATTTGTGTGTTTGATCTTTTTAAATGCAGACAAAGTAACACATACTGATTTGTGGCATTGTTAGTTCGTAACAGCATTGAGATCACTGTATTAACAGAGAACAGGTTACTTAAAGGCATTCTTGCCCAGGTATTAAAGGGTTCATTTTCATGTCTAGCACCCACCAGTGCCAGTCTGAATCATGTCTGTGTTGACAGCCCTGGTGTACTGTGTACTTAGCCCGGGCGCTATGTAATTAAATCCCATGCTTGGCACGCTGAGCTCCTCCTCGCATACACAAAGTGGAAAAAGTGACAAAAAGATATTATTTGGGGAGGGTTATTTCATGCTTAGCCGATGTTTAGCGAAGGCTGAAGCTGTGTAAATGGTATATGTATATAAATATAAATAGCTGCTCAAACACAGCTTTGAGAGAGCCAGTAAGGAAGGCTAATGTGTTATGTAAGCAGGAGCGATCTAAAACCCCCTCCTGCTGCATTTGCGTGCTGCTGACGTGCCTGCTCTGGCTTGTGTTTCCCCGGTGATGGGTACCTAGAAAGCCCTGGCTCACATTGCTCCACCAAACCGCAGGCCCAATTCATGCTGCCAGCAATACCAGTGTGGTTTTCAAATCACCTCCGCCGTCTCTCCTGTCACTGAATATTTCAAGCCTGTAACTGTGTTTTCATTTGATCTTCCAACTCAATTGTGTACCGTGGGATAATTTAACAATATCCATAGCTACAACTGTTGATATCATGACAACCTGACGTGACTAATCTCTCCACACGAGCTGTTAAAGGTACGAAATAAGAATGTGGATACAATGCTGATATGAAAAGCTGGATCTAAACAACTTGTGAATACACTCTTAAAAGTAAAGGTTACTAAATGGTTTATGCCTTGGACACAAGTTAGAGGATTGAGGAAGGGCCAAAAGCAAAAGGAAACCGTTTGATTTGGTTTGTTACAGCACCTGTTAAATGTTTTTTGTGCGTGCGTGCGTGCGTGCGTGCGTACGTGCGTATATGTATGTGTGTGTTTTAGCTCACTTGGTATTGCCAATTGCTTTTTAGCAGTTTCTCTGTTCTCAGAGCTATCATCCTCCTCCTGCACCTAGTTTTTTCTTATATTCACAGTAATTTTCTTATGTCAAGTTTCCTCCAACCTTGTCTTGGTGGTCATTTTCCTTTTGGAAAGTGGAGTTTGAAGCAGAAGTTATTGATTCACTCAAAGAAAAAAAAGTGAGGGAACCCATCTAGTCAGCAGTGTTTTCGTCTTGGATAGTAACTCTGTCTGGACAGACTGAAAGGATGGGGCAGCAGATCTGTTTAGTAAACCAGTACTCTATCAGTGTTCAGCAGCGAAGTGTTGATTCCGGCGTACAGCATCTACAACCGTATCAGTCAGGTCCCATTTTGTGTTTGGAAAATGTGAAGCTCTGTAGTCAGGAGGGCTTTTGTGGGAACTTGTTGGCATAATCCTAATTATCTGTAGCGTGTTTCAGTGTTTAATGTTGCTGTTGTTATAACTGTGTTAAGCAATAACAGAAAAAAAGTTTCTTTACACCAAAGATACCCCACAAAGAATTATTTAAATGAATTTGTTCACAGTTTTGAAAAGGGGCTACAATGTTTTTGGATTAATTGTTCTTATTAAAGCTTGAACAAATAAATTTGCTCTAACTGGGCATTAGCAAGCCCACTAAAACGTTTTGTGCCAATAATTCCTGATATGTCCTCTCCCATACTAAGTGAAAAATATTGCTTTATGTTGGTATACTTTTTGCTGTAATGGCTGCAGACCTTTGCTATGTACTGTAGAACTTTGCCTAAGATGCATTTATGCTGTTAGACCTGTACAACCAGCTAAACACTGCACTTCAGCATGTTTAAAATGAGCAGCAGGTTTCTTGTAGTCCTCCACACCTGGATGTCTGAGAATGGAAAGACTTGTTTAGTGTGACTTGATAGGTGAGTGTGACATTTTTTTAACCTTTGTTTTTATGTGTTTGTGTTCTTTGGGTGTGGCAGAAAGTTGGATTTGGTATGGTGGAAATCTGCTGCTGCCATTATCTCAAAATATAAACGATGCGAAGTGTTAGCTCTGTTCACTCAAAGCCGTGTCCTGAACAGGGTGATTATATCCTCAGCAGTTATGATTATAATCCTTGATTACATTGTCAGAATAAATGGAATAAACAGAATAAAAATCTAACACTAGATTTTATCATTAAATAATTCTTTTTTTTGTTTTTGACTTTTGTCTGAAATGAGAACACAACCAGTGAGAGATGTTTGCTAACATTTCGTCATCGAAGGACAAGCTTCCGTCAGAGGGAACTGAATTTGTTATGGAATGTCTGTTATTGTTTTGTGGTATTTCCGCAAGCCCAGTTTCCTGGCCCTGTTTGTAATGGCCCTATATCACTGACTCCAGAAATGGCCCAACTTTTGTAGAGCAGATGTAAAAAAAAGAAGAATGAGAACATTGGCTCTAAAATGTAATCGTTATGAAAGCACTTCCGCTTTTAACTCTGAAATGATGTGTGGCCCCCGTGTGGCCCTGGAGTTCTGGTAAACTAAATAAGAAAAGGACTTGTTTGCAAAAGTTTCTCAAAGTAATATCATATTAAACAAAAAATATATCAAACTTTTAGGTGAATATCAGAATTCTTCGTATGTGGTGTCTTGCTTTTGCTTAGGTTTTCATTATCTCATCAAACCAAGCAGGCATGGACTAGTTCATGCAAAAGCTGCCGATGAGGAGATTAGATCCAGCCGATTGTAACATGAACTGCATTTCAGTGGATATTAGAATAAAATGCCTCAGACCTTTTGTCCAAAGGCCTTAACATGTCACTAATTTGCTTAAAATGAAATATTTTTTATTTATTTATTTTTTTTTTTTTTGTCAGGTTTAAATGAAAAGATATCTTTGGGGTCTCAGGCCATTGGACCTCCTGTCTACTATTCAAATGTTTTTCTTTGGCTTAGGGTAAGGATCTTGTGGGCCAAATCAAACATCCTCATGGACTTGCAGGACACAAATAGTTGAAGCCTGTTTTCATTTCTTCTGCTGTATTTATATATACACGCTAAAGAGAGTTTGGCTTCAAGCATATTCAGTGAAGAAGAGTACGAATGCTGAACTCCTGAGATGAGCTACTTGACCTTGTGGCTTCTGCGCAGGATTAGTCTCATGTTGTTTGGCTGAACCTCTTTTAACACCATGTCTCGTGAGACTGTTACTGAAATCATAATCTTAAGAAGAAACATTTTAACATAAGTGCTTTCATCTTTATTTTGCTCTTCTCAAACCAGATTGGTTTATTTAGTTTCATGGCCAAAGCTCCTGTAAGAACAAAAAAAGGTTGATCGTTGACATCTTTCACGACATTTCAATAGGGCTAAGAGCTTTAGGTGATTTAAACCGTAACTGAGCTTGTGCAGTGTTTGAATAGAGAACCGAAAAGTGAAGAGACATTTCATTTTTAGTCCTCTTGGAAGGAAGAAAGCCTTATTCTCAGACATTTGTTTTCCGTTTCAGAGAACATTGCACAGTATTCAGGATGTTGCGCAATCCCTGCCCGTTATAACCAGCCAGTCTGTCTTTATCATGTCCCCATAAATCTTTATTGCCCTTACATCTCTATTATATAAATGTCAGTGTTATTTCAGGTTAATAATAGGTCTGTCGTGATTAATCAGTCTAACAGGATTAAAGTTCAAAATCAATTAAAATTTGCCTTCTCTATGAATCTGCTGAGATTACTTGGCAGTTTTACACATTTTACATTAATTCATCATGGTTTTCCCCTGCACATAGTGTTTTCATATTTTTAATGAAGTCCTTTTAATGGTTACCACTTCCAGGAAAGTATTTTAAAAACTTATACATGCTTTTAAAGATATACAGCCTATCTTTAAAAACCTATACATGCTTCATTATTGTTAAGTACATCTTTATTGTGTCATCGTTTTTTAAAACACCTCTGATTTCTTAGTTGTTGAAATAATTGATCATTTATGTACTTACGGTAGAAGTCAGAGAGGTGAGATTGCTTTGGTTTGGGCATGTGCTGAGGAGAGACTGAGTGTTTTAGGAGAAGGATGTTGAGGAGAGACTGAGCGTGTTGGGTAAAGGATGGGGAGGAGAGACTGAGCGTGTTGGGTGATGGATGGGGAGGAGAGACTGAGCGTGTTTGGTGATGGATGGGGAGGAGAGACTGAGCGTGTTGGGTGAAGGATGGGGAGGAGAGACTGAGCGTGTTGGGTGATGGATGGGGAGGAGAGACTGAGCGTGTTGGGTGATGGATGGGGAGGAGAGACTGAGCGTGTTGGGTGATGGATGGGGA
>JBBJLS010072660.1:0-10233 GCA_037577275.1 Bryconaethiops microstoma
CTACTTCTGCTCAGTTCACTGGCTTGTTGTTTGTCTCAGGCTGTATAAAGTGCTGAGTTCGCCACAGTTGTCAGAGCAACATGTGCAATAACGGAAGCTAACGTGAACATTACATAAGTGTCATAAACACCACCGTAATCTAGCTTTAGTTTCTCTACACATCGTTAACTTCAGAAGTGCAGTCTCTGGCCAATCTAACAATTTGTTACAATTGTCAAAGATCAAAAGGGTGGAGAAGCTCCTGCTCGGCATATGTGCACTGTGATACCAAGCCCTATTGGAGCACTTCTTAATTCTTTGCAGTCCAAACTGTTACAGCTTTCGTGCTGCTGTCTGCAGTTCTGTTTGTCTTTTTTATCTAAATATAAAGGTATTATAGTAGATATACCATCGCACATTCTGGTATCTATATATGGCATTTGAATGCCTATATAGTTCAAACATTACCAGGAAAAGTACACTAATGATGTCCTGGGGTTTGAGGACGAAAGGGGCTTTAGTTGCATTTTGGTTCAAAATTTGTTTCTTAAATGTAAGAAACTACATAAGAAAACAAACCTACGCTCCAACTGACATCCCAGTCTAATGCTGTGATAAAGTAAAGAACACAGCACAGCATGAACAATGTGAAATTCTTTCTCCACATTTATCCCATTCACCAAGTGAAGCAACGGGCTGCCACCAATGGGGGGTGCCCAAGGAGCAGCACGTGGGACAGTACTTTGCTCAAGTGTACTTCAGTGGTGCCACTAGCAGTCCTGGGATTTAAACTCACAATCTTCTGGTCATAGGGGCAACTCCTAAACTACTAGGCCACCAGTTGCCTCAGTAACTGAAGTACAATAAAAATCCATACCTGGGTGGGTTCAAACCACCAACCAAACACGCTAACTGCACCACAAAGACTGCATGGTCATGAAGTTAGATCTCTTTTCTTTAATGAGCTACCAACATCATTGTTTGATATGACCAGAGACCAGACTAAGATGATAAAATGATTACCATCTTAGTCTTGTCCCTGGTCATATCAAACAAGATTCAACATACTATACAATTTAAAAGACAGAATACTTGTTTTCCTATAATCTTTGATTGAAGTGTACTGGCTTTTGGCCACCTCTACAGGTTTTATTGCATCAGCATGCCCCAGCAGGTGAGGAAAAATAATATTAACCAATAATATCCTATTTCACCTCCCACCACCCGTACCTGTCACTGAGGGAAAAACAGCCAGCCAGTTCATAGACCCTTGATGATACCATGGTTTATTTGGAAATATATCACTCTACAGAAGGAAGAGGTTTTATGATTCTCGATTGACGTCGACTTTAAAGTTAGAAGGATCTTTTCCTTGTTTTAAACAGGTTACGATTTTGGAGATGACAGTGACAGATATATGAGAATTTATTCGATTAGAGAGAACGGCTTTAGGCCTTTTTCAGACTGATAAGCAGCTCTTTCATTTTTAAAAGTATTTCTGTTTAGTATCTTTATTTCATCACTAAAATTTTGCATCACTAAAACTTTTCTCTGATGTCTTTAGCAGAAAAGTGCCCTACAGGGAGTAAAAGGTCAGTGTTGCAAGGTGACCAGAGGGTTATAGATCACAAACATGACACTAATACACCACATGGACAAAAGCATTAGGACGCCCGACCATTACACTAACTTTAATGACATCACATTCACATACACAGACTTTAATTTGAAGTTGGTCCCTCCTTTGCAGCTTCCATCTTTTTTGGAAGGCTTTGGAGTGTTTCTGTTGGAATTTAAGCATTTATGAGGTCAGACACTGATGTTGGACGAGAAGGCCGTTCCAGTTCATCCCATAGGTGTTGGATGGGGTTGAGGTCAGGGCTCTGTGCGGCCCAGTCAGGTTCTTCCACACTGAACTCATCCCACCATGTCTTTATGGAGCTCGCTTTGTGCACTGGGGCACAGTCATACTGGAATAGAAAAGGTTCTTCCCCAAACTGTGTCCACAAAGTTGGAAGCATGTCATTGTCCAAAATCTTTTGGTATGCTGAAGCATTAAGATTTCTCTTCACTGGGAGTAAGGGATCTAGCCTAAACCCTGAAAAACAGATGTGTCCCAATACTTTTGTCCACATAGTGTATATTTCATGCTAGCTTGCTAACTGAGACGGCTCAGAATGGCGCGAATGTTAAGCTTTATCGGATATTTGTCCTCTTAATAACACGAGGTACAAAATAAAACAATACAAACTTCATCTGAATAGTTATGTTAAGTAAACTTCCGTACCTTTAAATGCTTATTTTTGTGTTTCTCCTCTATAACTGTGACAGCCACCGCCTGATCAAAACAATGACGGTCTCGCGTGAACATTGCAGGTCTCGCGATACTTGGGGGATTCCACCGTTGCGTAGCAAAAGCTGGGGAGTAGAAAAATAAAAAAAGGAGAGAGGGAGGTTTTTCATCCGCTTTTAGAGGCTCCAGCTGCCCATTCATTCTCTTTCCTGGTTCATTCCTACAAACCAGTCGTTAAAATATGGATGACGAACGATGAGGTAAGAGAAAATGTGGCTTTTATTGTTTTTTCTCTCTTTTTTCAGGCTTGTCCTTTTTGACAAGCGTCCCTGTACCGTCGAGAAAATGTGGCTAGCTGAGCTTAGCTAACAGCTCCCACACCTTCTCATCCCATCACATACAGTGTGCACGCTGTAGCTGCACATCGTGGTGAACATTCGTTTCATTTAAAGGTTTTCTGAGCTTGCAGTGAAGTTATATAATGCTAAAATGGCCAGTATTCCTGTGCACACAGGGTTAAGTCCTTTCACGAGTAAGCTGTGCTAGCTTAGGCTGTGTAGCTGAGTTTTACAAGCCTGCTAGTGGTTTTTGTTATGCAAACGGGTTTCAACCGATAAAAAGGTATATATAAAATGTGTTTGGGCTGCCTTAGACCTGTGGGGATGGCAGGCAGAGTCAGCTTTAGCAGCCATGCTAACGTCTCCCACACCTTCTCATCCCTCACATATTGAGATGTACATTCGTTTCATTTTAAGGTCGTCTGAGCTTGCTGTGAAATTATATTGTTGTAAAATTGCCAATATTCATGTGCAAGCTAGGGTTAAATCCTTTCAGGAGTAAGCTGTGGTAGCTAAGACTGAGTAGCTTAGCTGATAGGGGTTCGTGTTATGCAGACGTGCTTCAAACTTCAGCTTTTTTGTAAAAAATAAAAATAAATGAATAAATAAATATAAAAAAAATATATATAGTATATATTATATATAATATATAAATAAAAATAAAAATATAATGTGTGTGTATATAATGTGTTTGGGCTTCCAAGGACATGTGGGGATGGCAGGCAGAGTCAGCTCTAGCAGCCTACCTCAGGCTAACTCCGATGTTGTTGTTCCATGGTGCTGTAGTTGCTAATGTGAACCAGTCTTTGTGTTGTGTCCTTTAATGTTGCCTTTTTCTGCCTTATACGTGTAACAGCGTGTGCTTCTAGATGCACACGCTGCCCAGGAGATAAAGTGGAGGCCATGAGTTATTATCCAGTGCTGACAACTGGAGTTAAGACTAGAGATAACCCCCCTCCCCCCACAGCCTGGCCCACATTGCTCTTTACAGAATGAAACTTTTTGCATTCTCTTGTTTCATGATTTTATGGTAAGGTTGTTTTGTTTCGATTCATTGTGATGGCCTTCCAAAAGCTGTCTCAGCTCGTCTAAGAGGAGACATTGTGATCACTGTGTGAAGAATGGGATTATTTTAGTTTGTTAATGAAAAACACCACATGTTTAATAGTGCCTCAACAGTATGCTGTGCGGATTTAGTAAATGATATAAGGTGCACCTGTTTGACAATTGCAGACAGAGCTCCATTAGAATGGGATATTCTGGAGCATTTTAACATGAGCCTAAGGTCACAAGCAGTCTAGAGGCGTGTAACGGCCCCCAGCTCTGGGCTGTGAAGCAGTAGAGCTGGGTTCTGTGTGAAGAATGGGATTATGGCACTTTATTAATGAAAAACTCCCTGTGCCTCTGTAGGAAATTTAGTAATGTTGCTGCTTTAAGGTGCAAACAGTTGATAGTTGCACACACAGCTTCATGGAAAAGCATTACTAATAGAATGGGATATTTTGGATCACCGTCACATGACCCTAAATCGCCTAGAGGGGTGTAAAGCCTTCCCAGCACTGAGCTGTGAAGCAGTGGAACTGAGTTCTCTGGAGTGATGGAGCTCCATCCAGTAACTTTGTGATGAACCATATCCGGTCATCTAATATGAGTACCGAACCTCAGTAATGCACTTGAGGTTGAATGCAATCAAATGCAATGGTGTAAACCCTTCCAGAAAAGTAGCAAAAAGGGAGACAATATATATTTTTTAATGCCCTTATTGTGATCACTGTGATCACTGTGTAAAGAATGTGATTGCGGTAGTTTATTACTTAAAAATACCACGTTTAATAGTGCTGTGCAGTAAATCTAGCTGCTTTAAGGTGCACACAGTTGCACACACAGCTTCATAGAAAAGCATTGCTAATAGAACGGGACTTTCTGGAGCACGCTCACATGAGCCTAAGGTTGCAAGTTGCTACAGGGGAATAAAGCCCAGTAGCATTGGGCTGTGAAGCAGTGAAACTGAGTTTTCTGGAGTGATGGAGCTCCATCCAATAGCTTTGCGATGAACCATATCTAGTAAGGTAGCCATTATAGTCACATGTGAACAATATTAAATTCTTTCTTTGCGTTTAACCCCTTCAAGTGAAGCAGTGGGCAGCCAGTGATGCAGCACCCAGGGAGCTGTGTGTGGGGATGTTACCTTGCTTAAGGGTACCTCAGTGGTGCCACTAGCAGTTCTTGGATTAGAACCCACTACCTTCTGATCGCAGGGGGAACGTCCTAACCACCAGCTGCCCAATCTAGTCATCTAATTTCAGGACCCAACCTCAGTAATGTTCTGTGGTTGAATCAGGTTGAATCAATCAAACCTTCAGGGCTGTCTTCCTACTGTAAACTCTTTCATAAGAGTTGAGGATGTTAGTGCAGCAAAAGCGGGACTTATTCCTGTTAATGCCCTTGATTTCAGAAGAAACATTGGGTGCACTGGTGTTGAAAGGTTGTGTATGTTCACTGTGACACTGCCACAAGTCCATGGAATGTGTTTAGTAAATTGACGTGGGAAACTGTTTAATGAGATTATAGTGGCTGCGAGGCGGGACCCCTCTGTGTGGGGTTGGAGGCTGGGGAAGAGCTGCTTGGAGGAATCTGTCGAGGATAATTGTTAAAGGACAAAAGAAAAGCATTCTTTCTTCCTCTTAATCTTTCTCTCACTTCTCTCTCTTTTCTTCCTGTCTCTCAGTCTCTCATTTCTCTCATATTCCCATTTTTGTTCCCTTCCTCTGGCTCATCTCAGGTATTATTCAGTGGAGATTTAGTCTGGAGGAATAGATAAAGCAGCCTTGTCTCAGCAGGATAGATGACAGAGGCCGTGTGTGTGTGTGTGTATTTGCTTCTGTACCTTTGTCCACTTTAGCTATCTGCACTTTCACTGTATTGCTCTAATTCATCCTTGTCCTCCCTATAAGGTCTTTGGCTTTGAGACAATGTTATTGGTGTTGATTGTTTCAGCGGAAGGTCAGACATACAGCAGGGCTTACATTATTCCTGTTTAATGTACATCTGCCCTACAGGCATGCAAAAGTCTTAGACACCTGAGTAAAACACCCTTGGACACCTGAGTTGTGTTTAAAACCTGTTTAGCTGAGTAGTATATGCATTAAAAGCTATTATTTGAAGATACAAGTAATATTACACAAAATTCATAATTTAATTGAATGTGGTGCATTGAGGTCTCAGTTAAATTTTCATTCAGCGAAATACGTATATATTACTGTCAGTGTTTCTATTATCAGTTTGTTACATCATTAAATTCAATATATAAGAATTTCAAGCAGAGAGTTTTGTGTAATAGTTTTGTTTGATTTTGATTTCTTTGCAACATAGAAACACTAAGCAAAAGTTTGCGCTCTGTAGTGCCCTGATTGAATACTTCCTTTCCTTTCTCATCTGTCCAGCAGAGAATAGGAGGGATGACAGTGTGAATCTGTCCTGCCGTGTCTCTTGCATGCAAGCATTGTTCTTGTAGAAACAGACCTAGGAGTGAAAGTCGTACAATACAGAGCAAAATCTTAGACACTTGAGTAAATTGCACCGCAGTATGTTTTTAAAAGCTAATATTAGAAGATACAAATGATATTACAGTAAATGGATTTTATCTATGTCTTAGTGTTTGCAGAGCTCTCCTCATGGAAACCCAGTATAACATTGTTGTTCTCATCATATAACTCAAATACCTGGTTCAGGTCAATCGATGAGCCTGACAAATCCATGAGAAGACTGGAGACATCGAGGTGAAATCTGGAACCGAACCTGTGTTCTGCTAACCAGCTCACACAACTTTTTTACAAACAACACAAAACATGTCTTGATAGTATTTAATAATTTCTTGTTTGTTGCATGTATTATAATGTTAATTTATAACGCTAACTGTATTTGCTGGCAGAAAGTCCCATACAGCTCCGATAAATGGCTTTGCTGTCAGAAGGTTGTGGGTTTGAATCCCAGGGCTGCTACTGGCACCACTGAGGCACCCTTGGGCAAGGTACCGTCCCCACACACTGCTCCCTGAGCGCTGCTGTCGGCACTTCACTCAGGTGAATGGGTTAAATACAGAGAAGTCTAGTAATTTTCTCTGGGATCAGCATAGTACGTAAAGTATAGAAAAAAGAAGTCAAGTCAAGTACAGCTTTACAGTCTTCCCAGCCATATATATTTAGTAAACAGTGAGATGAAAATATCGCCTCCTGGACTGTATTTAAGAACAAATTTAAACAATGTGCGCAAGAGCCTAAGCCTTGACTTTTTGACTTTTGTGTTCTACAGAATGAGAACATTTATATAGTACTGGCTCAGGATGTAACGGTTCTTGGGTTGGATTGTTTTTGCACACGTCTACTGAGTTACAAGTGGTTGCGAACGGAGGTGGAGGGCTTTTACCTTTGAAACAAGAAGCAGTAAAAATGCGCATTGCAAAATGCAACACCAGTGTAGTGGACAGAATTATAGTTCTTTTAAATTTAACCTTTACTCTGGTGTGCCACAAATAGGAGCAGATGCAGTGTGAGACGTGCTAGCGTTAGCCCCTCGAGCTGAATGGCTGAGCACCTTTCAGCAGTCCTGCTCTCCTGCTGAGTCGTCAACTGCAGTCTGGGGTCATGTTCACTCCCCTGATAACAATCTGGACTAACAGAGAGATGTACTGACAGAAATGTACTATGTTGGGATTTATCCACGTGCCTAATTTTGACAATTGATAATTGTGGAATCGCTGAGTGTTGGTGGGGCCAGCGCTTAGGCAGTTGCCCCTCTCAGGAGCCAGTTATTGATTTTAGATTTTGTTGTTTTGATAGATAACAGTAAAGAACAGAAACTGAAGTATTCGGCATTTACTGGTCGTTTCAGATGTGATTACTTGTTAATATTTACAATATTGTGAAAATGTGTCTTTTGTATACTTTTAGATAGATCATTTAAGAATCATTTTATCAGGAAAAAAAAGCTTTGTCAGGTTTGAAAGATATTCCCTTTGTCTTTAGGCTTTATTAGGGCTGCTTTACTAACTTAACGACTTAAAGGTCTAGTGGTTAGGGAAGTGGCCCTGTGGTCAGAAGGTTGTGGGTTTGAATGCTAGTGGCACCTCTGAGGTACTCTTGAGCAAGATACTGTCCCCACACACTGCTCCCGGCTGCTGTGTTCATGGCTGCCCGCTGCTTCTCTTGGTAAATGGGTTCAATACAGAGAAAGAATTTCACGTTGTTCACACTGTGCTGTGGTGTGTTCTTGTATGACAGAATGGATTTAACACTTAAAAAATAATCTGATGTCACTGTTAATTTGGGAGACGTTTTTATTTGACCAGTGCACAGATCACTTTTTCTCTCAAACTGCATCAACTGTTAGATCTACTGAAATCTACCAGCCCAGCAAACTCATATGTCTACATACATCTACTCCTTTAAAATGAGGTACATTTGTCAGTTTGAACCAGTCTTGTTGCAAGAAACAACTTTATCTCTCAGACCCGGTTTACAAATCAAATAAAATCAAATCACTTTTATTGTCACACCGTGTGTCGCTGGTACACAGGTACAGTACATGTGAGTGAAATGCTTGTGTGCAAAGCTTCACAGAGCAGCAACAGTTTGATAACAGACATACAACATATATTAGAGTGAAAGAGAAAAGATGCGTATTTAAAATAAAGCTCCTGGTTACATCATGTGTCTTGAGAATCAGTTTTAGATCTGGATGAGGCATTTAAAAAGGCAAGTGTAAACGCAATCGACTCATTTAAAACAGATATTAATCTGATTGCTTCAGGAGGTGTTCTGATATGCGTTCGAGCCTCATTATAGCTGTGAAAATGCATCTGTCGCTCCCAGACCCAACCAAAACCCCTCCCAGCACTGTGATGGCATCACCCGGTCATTTTCTGCTTCTTGAGGGGAGCACCCTTCGGACTGCCGCCTCTTAATGCGAGCATTGCTGCTCCCGCGTTCATCTTCTGATGTCTGTTTCCGCGCAGAGAATAATTTTAATTTCATAGCTTAATTGGAAGAGCCCGTATCTCTAATAAAACAGTGGTTTGGTTAAACTTTCCATCGCCTTGTGGGTTTTTAACAAAAAACCCACAAGGGTTATATTTTTTTTTACACTACACCTGTTTTAATGCTTGTGGTCCATGTTTGAGACGCAGACAATGTGGCTATGCTCTCTGTATATATGCAGAGGGGACATGTCTAGCTGCTCATATACAGTGGAGAGTGTAACCTTGCTGTAACATTGTGCAGAGGCAGATTCAGGCCATCCTAAGGAAACTGTCACATTACATCTAGTTAAAGCATTTTATCACTGCAGTCTCTGTTACAGCAGACTCGGTTACTGTACTTACATAAGAAATTTAGCATTTAAAGGGCCCATATTCATTTTCACAACCTTCCTTCAGCATTTAGAATTGAACAAGTAATTTTTCTTACTCTGACTTTAAGACTGGCATATGTAAATGACCTCTGTTTTAATTGGATGCCTTGTATTGGTCTTCGTTCAGAAAGCAGTTCAGTCTGTAATACACCAAGCAACTTTAGTCTAGAAATAATCTCCTTGTGGATAGCAGTCAGAGGTGGACTTAAATTAGAGATATAACACAATAGTGGATATCATATTGTGTCTTTGCAGTACGTTGCCTTGTTGACTAGTGTATTAAGTTGGGACTCATATTGTGGGGCTGCTGGTGGTCTAGTGGTTAGGAAGTTTCCCCTGTGATCAGAAGGTTGTGGGTTCGAATCCCAGGACTGCTAGTGGTACAACTGAGGTACCCTTGAGCAAGGTACCGTTCCCACACACTGCTTCCCTACTGTTCTTAAGAACTGAGAATCTAAATATTAACATAAAGCACATCAAAACTGTACCAAATTGAGACCCTGAAACTTGTGTCCAATCAGAGAAGGTATAAGAGCAGTTGTTGTGAAAGCACCTCTCCCTCTCGTGTGCCTTGTCTTACATAAATGCACAAACATGGAATTAATTGAAAAAAAGTTGGCCGAGCAGACCTCAGATCAGTGTTTCGGCTTTATTATTTGTGGCTTCTTGAAGGCTTGTAACTGTGATTCGTGGTGCCGGTCACTGGCCATGTCTCATTCTGCTCATGTGTCTTGTTAGGACACATTGTTGCACTTGTTCCACACTTTTCTTAATCTCAGATCTGGGCCTGGTCTTTGCACAGCTCAAATTCATAATTTGTCTTGTTCGGGTGATCTAGGTTTGGCAACATCTCTTGATCTCCTCATGCTCTGCCTGCAAATGCATTGCATTCTTTTGTAGCAACTGTTAAGGGTTGGTTTGTCCACTGCACTACTGCTCTGGCCTGAGTAACTGTTGCAAAGCGTTTGCCGCTGTATTAAAGTACGCACATGTACACAACAAAAACTGACATCTGATGGATCCTAAAATGTGACCTTTAAGATCCATGCAAACTAAAAGTCAAACGAGAGGAATAATGCGCTGAATTTGAGATATTTCAACAGAAATTGATTTTGTGCACTACAAGTTCTGAATGTGATGTGTGTCTGTGTGTCTGTGTGTCTGTGTGTCTGTGTGTCTGTGTGTCTGTGTGTCTGTGTGTCTGTGTGTCTGTGT
>JBBJLS010072661.1:0-10233 GCA_037577275.1 Bryconaethiops microstoma
CAGCTTTAAAGTAAATGTATTACTATTTTTTTAATATCTTTGAGAAATAATTATTTTTAACAAAATCACTGGTACCACAATTATTGGTACCGCTAACAATTTCTGTAAAATAAATGTAACTGAAGATTTGTTGTAATTCACACTTTACTTTTTTAAGTTGATCAGAGCATCTAGAAACTTTTAATTAGTAATCCATGACTTTCCGTGTTTCTGAAGTATAAATGACATAGCCCATTTCTCTTAGCCACTCTTTAAAATGGGAAAGACAAGAGAACAGGCCATTCCAGTAAAGCAGATGTGTTCTGATCTTCGTAAGTCAGGAGATGACTACAAGAAAACAGCTACTCACCTAAACTTGCCCACATCCATGGTCAGAGCAATTCTTGAAGGATAGTAAGAGAAGTAAAAAAATTCTCCAATGCTTACCCTTAGAGAAATGCAGCAAAGAGTGGTGTCTTGGGGTCACCAAGTCTCCATATCAACCATTAGATGCTACCTACATGTCAACAAGTTGTTTGGGAGGCATGCCAGGAAAAAGCCTGGTCTGTTTCACTATAACAATCGTAAACACGTGGAGTTTGCTTAACGCTACAGAGACTTTAATTGGAATCATTTGCTGTGGTCAGCTTTTAGGCAACAAATACTCCAGGTGGATCTGGCATAAAACAAAGGATGAATTTGCAGAAAAGTACACAATGCCCACTGTTAAGGAAAGTGGAGGATCTGTGATGCTGTGAGCCTGCTTCTCTTCTAATGGCACTGGGAACCTTGTTAGAGTGCATGGCATCAAGAACTCTTTGAAATACCATGACATTTTAAATAAGAATCTGGTGGCATCAGCCAGAAAACTGAAACTGGGTCATCATTGGGTCTTTCAGCAGGATAATGATCCAAAACAATCAGCCAAATCATCACAGAAATGGTTAACCAGAAACAAAATTAATTTTCTCCCACAGCCATCTCAGTCCCCAGACCTAAACCCCATAGAGCACCCGTGGGATGAGCTGAAGAGGAGAGCATAAGAGAGAACCCAGGACGATCTAGAGAGGTTGTGCAAACAGGTATGGTCAAAGATCCCTCTCTGTGTTCTCCAACCTTGTGAAATGTTACAGAAGATTAAGTGCTGTCCTATTGGCAAAAGGGGCTTGTACAAAAGTATTAACAGTAGGGCACCACTACACAATAATTGTGGTTGACATGATTTCATGTAAAAAAAATATTTGTTAAAGATTTCTCCACTGAATAAATGTTCTTCCACTGAATAAATTAAAGGTTGCATTTTTCACCTTTTTTCATTGTGAAGTTATATTATTAAAAGGAAAATTTAAAAAAGGAAATTTATTTAGGGCTTTTTACACATCTTTATTAGGGATGCCAATAATTGTGGAAAGCACTCTGTGTGTGTGTGTGTGTGTGTGTGTGTGTGTGTGTGTGTGTGTGTGTGTGTGTATATGAGAGGTGGCCAAAATAGTTAGAACACCTGACAGATCTGAAGATATTAACGTGATTTCATTTTATAATATTCATGAAATATGCATGTGCTTCAAGACTACTTCTAGAGACTTTGGATTTATACCAATTGGTGGTGTGGCCTCAGTGACAAACCCTGATGTTACCAATGACTTAATGAGCAGGACAGACCTTGTAGATTCAAATAATCACTCAGCTGTACCCTAAGACTCTTTAATCACCATCAGTTTAACCATGATCACACCTGACAGTGATTGTACAAGTAATTTGGCTTCTTCTGTGAAGGAACATGATTGTGTGACATTTTGTAAGGAACATGACCTAAATGTCCTTATGGTGGCTCATTTCTACGGTTTATAGTTTTAGAGAATAATGATGACTTTGTAGATATTTCATTTGTTTTATGTATATTTTAATGGCCAATTCAATAAAAACAACTGAAACCTCTTAAATTTGCCAAGTATTCTAACAATTTTGGCCACCACTGTACACACACACACACACACACACACACACACACACACAAAATATATATCTATGTGTGTGTATATGCATTATATAATTTGGTGCAAAGTTGTTCTATTTATGTGGATTATTTTTAACCTGAGTATTAATTGTGCAGAATAAATAAAACTGACTTGTCAAAATATTCACAAGTTAGATGTTTTATAACTAACCTGATAATTCGCATGTTCATCAATATACCACAAACTGTTGGGGTATGATGCATAATAAACCCGTCTTGCAACTGTCTGGCTCCATCTCCTTGCACCAGCAGTGGGATTTATCTTCATCAATTTTTTACGCACCCTGGTCATGCAGCAGAGCTCTCATCGTCTGAGAAATATAAAAAATACTTTGATAATACGTACAAGGCACATTAAAAAACGTGTACACAAAAGACAAAGGCAACCCTCATTCCCAGAATTAGGGTATTGGCCCTGCTGTTGCCTCATATGCTGCTCCAGTTCATTGTCATAAATTAGAGACAGTCTACTTCTAACAGGTATTCCGACTACCTTTGACTTCTTGTAGAGAAATGATGCAGAATATCCCAGTATTCTAGCAATTCTTCTAACCGTACGGTCTTGCTTCATCAGAAATTCAATGTGTTCACTGGTAACATCAATGGCTGGTCTGCCTCTTCGCCCTACAACCCCCAACACCCGCCACTCCCCAACAGAAAAAATGGTTCAAGGAAAAATATCTATATGTGATTTCAGCAATGGACGCTCTCATAAGAACAGAAAGACATCTCCCAAAATTTTTAGACCACAGATGTAACGCATGTTTGAGATGTAAACAACATTAATTACGGACATACCTGAACTAACTCACCTTACAAAGAAACGTCGATCTTCCTCTGCCTGAAAATTAGTGGTTACTAATGCTCCAAGTTCAGGCAAACTGCTTTTCAATTCATTATAAGTTTCTGGAAATGATGAATATTCGATTTTCTGAAGATTTCTAGCAGTGTTGTCAATTGAACAATGTTCACTCTTGCCACAAACTCCTTGTCTGAGGTTTCCTTCAGTTTCGTGACATTTTCTGGTGATTCTCTCGATTACCGTCAACGCCATTATTGTTTGTACGCAGGAAAAACAGAATTTACGTAATTACAAAAAATTGTGTCAGCTACATGACGTGAGTGATGTCATTTGTACTAGTAAGAATTGTATTTCAGATGTCTGTAATGTTAATTGTAGATAGGAAGAACGCCGTTTTGGATATCTGTAATATTTATTTTGACTGGGAAGAACTGAATTACAGATATCTGATGTACATATCCAGTTTGGCTATTAACTGTTAAAATGGCTTGCCATTCTAAACTATTTCTTAAAATTAAATCAATACTAGCAGAATTGTGACCGTAAATATCTTTATATGCCATTTTGACTAGTAAGGATGTAATTTTAACTAAGAGGTACGCTATAATGCTATATAAAATCTAATTTTGGATAGTCAATAAACCCTTTTTATGTTAAAAAGGCGTCCCCTGAATCTTTAAGTAGATACCCAAAATATGTTTGTTACTAGATGTAATTGCATTGTTGCCAGGCATTATTCTAACTAAAGATGTCTGAAATGTTATTTTAACTAGTAATACTGTCAGTAACAGATATATGTATTGGCATTTTTACTAGTCAA
This sequence comes from Bryconaethiops microstoma, assembly GCA_037577275.1. Lineage (NCBI taxonomy): Eukaryota > Metazoa > Chordata > Actinopteri > Characiformes > Alestidae > Bryconaethiops > Bryconaethiops microstoma. The sequence continues at coordinate 3,619 of JBBJLS010072661.1, forward strand.
AATGTATTTTAGGTATTCAAAATTACATTATAGATATCTGAAGAGTCTTTTCAAGTTTTTGATATCCAAAATGAGAATTATGACTAGTAACAACTGTATTGAAGATATCTGAAACAAAAGTTTCTACTAGTAAGAACTGTGTTTCAGATATCTGTAATGTTCATTGTAGATAGAAAGAATGTGGTTTGGATATCTAAAAGTGAAAACCCAATAGACATGAATGGGGGAAAGTGACGTCATTTGTACTAGGAAGAATGAGGCTTGAGATATTTGTAATGTTCACTGTAGATAGGAAGAACTTCATTTTGGATATCTGGGATGTTCATTTTAACTGTGAAGAACTGAATTATGGATATCAGACATACATATCCAGTCTAGCTATCATATGTTAAAACGGCCCCTGAAGTTTATTAAAGGCTTTTAGATATCTTAAAGTTAGTTCTTCCTGGTACAAAGCTAATGTTGTATATCTAAAAATTCAGTATGTACTAGTAAGAATGTGATTGAGGATATGTGATAAAAAACATTTTAACTAGGAAGAATGCCATTTTGACTAGGATGTATGCTACTTCGGATATCTGAAATGCATATCCAGTCTAACTATTAAAGGCTAAAACAGTTTGCCATATGAGAGAGTCGTCCTCGGTGTAGCATTCGGGGTGTGTGATCTCTCACACGAGTCCAGAGGCTGATACAAAGACACAGGCGAAGGAGTAAACGCACATAAACATTAGTACAAACCTGAGACGTTCACAGGTACAGTTCGGTGACCACGCACCGTTCCGCCACACTTAGTCAGCCAATCACACAACGCGAACAATAATCTAGCAAACTAGTTTCACTTAACTTGAATGAGACACACACAGACATGTCATAAGACGCCTATCAACCCAGATAATGTGCTCAGTGCTGGGTTGCCGAGGCTCCCGATGACCAGGCATGCAACAACATATGATGTCATCACTGCGTCCCGTGGTCAAAACTCTGGGGACGGGCTCCGTAACGGGCGTGACCTCTCACAAAGTATCTGTCTTCATTCAACTTGTCAGGGCAAGGAACAACTTTCTTCTTTTTCAGTTAAGGTTCTACTTAATTCTTTAAATATAGAGCCCAGCTAAATCTTTACTTCATGGTCCCAGTTCTAGGTTGTAGTCTCTATAAACTGTACAGAGCTTATTTAGTTTTGTTAATTTGGTTTGTATTTACTGCTCATCTTTGTTTTATGTAGTTATTTTGTTTAATTGAAAAATTAAGACATTTTATGCTTGCATAGACCTATTCTTTATTAAGGTCATGTATTAAATATAGTTTTACATTCATACCTCAATATTACACATTTGCCTTATCAACATCTCCTCTCTAGACTATGCCGTAAGGCTCTCTATAATGACCTTTGAGCTGCTGTTATATCTGTTGTCAGTTTTAATCTGTAAGAATTTAGTGAATAGTACACATATTCTGCACAGTTGATACCAATGTTAAGTTAGCATTTGTTTAACTTTTTGTATATTTCGTGTCATGCAGATGTGAGCATAGACAGCAGGGTGACAGATGTAGATACTCAATACAGCAGAACAGATGATGGTGCAGAGTGAGTCTTTTTTAAGTATTTATGCTTTTCATTTTATTTTCAAATCCATCAACTTTAACTATCCCAAAACTTAGCAAACTGTGTGTTTACAGCCCTTCAGCATGTTAAACTTCTTGAGGGTCACAAGTCTGCAAAGATCAGTGTTTTCACATTTAATATGATCCTATAATATGCCTAAATCATACATTTCTCCCATAATGTGCTAAACTCACTAAACACTAAAAAATGACTCTTGGTTAATTTTCTTTGCCCTATAAGACTTTGATATAGAAATGAGCACCAAAGGGAAAGCACTGAGGACTAGAGAGAGATAGAAAGCAGAGAAAAAGGAATGAGAAAAAACATTGCAGTGAGGAGAAAAGAACAAGAAAGGAGACAGAAAATCTGCATGACAGCAAACGGGGTCACAACCAAATAGTAAGTGCATTTACAATCAGTGCTTATGATGGATTCAGACACACATTATTCAAAGTACAGCTGTGGTATCAACTGTATAGCTTACATTTGTTAATTCAATGTTTGTAACTCACTACACAGTACATTAAAGTGGTGCTATGACATTTTGTATGTGTACGATACAGACAAAGGTAAACCTGTTGTGTGGAAAGAAGCTAAGTAAATAAGAAGCAGAAGTGGACTCTGATGCCAGTCGTCTTTTGTTTCTCTTTCCACAATGAAAGTTCATCTGTGCTATTTTGACACTGAAGTTTTGGTTGGGATGCACGGCACTTGTTTTTGTTAGTTACCCTTGACGATGTTTTGTGCTGAAGTTCAGTTTGCATTACTTTGTTAAAAAAAAATTGTTAATGATATCTGGGTGCCTCGAAAGCCTCAAAGACTAGCACCTGTTATTAAATATAGACACTGATCATTGTAATGTGCCATAAACAAAAACATACTGTTGTTTTTGCTCATGAACTTGGGAATCTTCAATAATTATCTTGCTAGGACTATAATCTTCAGGTCCAAATTTGAAGGGTTCCATTCATTAAAATAAAATTTATATTTCTCTTCACTTAAAAATAAAAGTTCCATGTTATCTGTTATCTTGATTTTTTTTCAAGTCAAGTGAAATGTATTTTTTAATCACTAACTTTACCATGAAGCAGCTGGTGGCCTAGTGGTTAGGGCTTTTGCCCTGTGCTCAGAAAGTCATGGGTCTAAATCCCAAGACTGCTAGTGGCACCTCTGAGGTACCCTTGAATAAGGAACCATCCCCACACACTGCTCCCCAGGCAGCCTGTTCCTGGCTGCCCACTGCTTTACTTGGTGAATGGGTTAAATGGTTAAATGCAGAGGATGAATTTTGTGCTGTTCACACTGTGTGGCATGTTCATGTATGACAGAATGGTCTCTTTACAATTTATACTTTTACAGGATCTGGAAAACAATCATGCAAACTGTTCTCTAGACTGATTGCCTCTCTTTTTCAGTATATGGTTCAGTCATAGAAATGGTGACACATGTAGTTACTAGATAGTCGTGGATGAATTACACATCTCTTGCACTTGAACGAATGTGGTAAAATATTACTTGAGTAAAAATCAGAAGTCTTCTTTACATTTCTACTACAGTTATACAACAAAAATAATTCATTTTAAATGCACTGAATTAGCAAAAGTAAAACCATGGTGAGGTTCAAGCTGTTCCTTGGTGTGCACATCATGGAGAACCTCACGTGGACCCTCAACACCAGCTAAATCACCAAAAAGGCCCAGCTGAGGAGAGCGAACCTTCCACCCCCAAACCTCACCATGTTCTACAGAGGGGCCATAGAGAGTATTCTCTGTAGCTGTATCACAGCCTGGAATTGGAATTGTCACTTTCGGATCGCAAGACCCTAAAGAGGTTGTGAGAACAGCTGAGATTATCATTGGAGTCTCTCTCCCCTCTGTCACAGACATTTACACCACACACTGCAAAGCCACTGGCATTGTGGACATCCCCACTCACCCCTCACACACTCTCGTTTCCATTCTCCCATCTGGAAAAAGGATCCTCAGCATATGGGCCTTCACTGCCAGAATGGGGAACCGTTTCTTCCACCAGGCCATCAGACTCCTCAATTGGAACTGAAGCATAAAACTGTACACCCCTAACACACACACAACACACACACCCCACCAACACCCACCTCCCTCATCCTACCCCCTTGAACAGCCCTTCAGACTTTACTCACCTGTTAAAATGCTCTTCTATTTTTTATGCTGCACATTCTCTGACATGTGGCTGCTACAATTGCACAATCATATTTATTGCTGTTTTGCATTGTTTTGCACATGTAACACTACCTGTAAAACTACTGTATTATCCCCACTGTAGCTGTTGTCAAGTGCACTGAACGTTGTCTTGTCTCGTCTGGTCTTTTCTAGCTCTTTGTCCTGTCTGCACTTGTGGGCTTGTATTCTGTTCTGCTCTTGTGTTGCACCATGGTCCTGGAGGCAGGTTGTTTCGTTTCATTATGTGCTGTGTGTATATGGTAGAAATGACAATAAAACCTACTTGACTTGATTTGTCTTGACTTGACTTCTGTTTCTAACGAACCTGTTTTGTTAGAATTATTTTAAATTATATTTTAAAAATATGTTTTTGGGAGTATATGTGGGGGCAAGTGGTAAATTTGTCCTCTGCAATAGAGAAAATGAGCCAAGCACACAAAGCTTGAAGCGAAAGGAAACAATTTTTTATCTTTGTTCCACCTGATGGACAGAACATCGAGGTTAAAGATTGGAGTTCCAGGAGCGCCTGCAGAATTTTTACCCGAGCAGATTTGACTCTTTATTTCCCCCTAGAGGATACTGGTAACAAGACAAATATCCAGGAACGTCATGCTCTAATCGAAAGTGAAATAACTCCTTGTCTGTAGGACACTTCCCTTTGCCCATTACTTTGAGTTATGCGTGACAACAGCAAATGCATTTTTTGGGATAAGCTTTCGGTTTTTTATTTTTATTTTAGTGTATTTTATTCTTGAGAAAATGCTGCCGAGACGACGACGAAATGCAGGTAGGAAATCTACATGACCATGAGCATCCTCTGGCCGGCCTGTGCTTTTCCTTGCTTTATTTCAGAGTTAATGTTACTCGCCGTGCCCTGGGGACTTAACACACAAAGTAAATCTTTTTATACACAAACTTCTCTTTAAAAAGGTGACCAGTTTTTCTTTTGTTTCTATACTCGCAAAGACAGATGTAAAGCTAGCTTAATGTCGGATGTTTGATATTCTACATAAACTGAGCTTTAATTGTTTAAAATTAGTGAATGCAGGTTGAAAAGGGAAGACTGCGATTATTATCACACTGAAAAGATAAAACAAAAAACGACCTAAAAAGGGAAGCAGTTAAAGAGGAGCAAATCCAGGAAGGAGGCTAGGGCTAGCAAAATGTTAAATAATGAAACAACTAATAAATCAAATTGGAACTAAACGTAATCAAATTAGAAACGTCATTACTGTTATTTACAAGTAAAATTAACTTGAGATTGAAGCTATAAATCAGTGTTGCTCAAAGGAGCAGAAAGAAGGTAAGTCTTTAAAAAGGAGACAAGCAGGAGGTGAGGTCCAAAGGGTAATACTTAGGAGTGAGGTGTGGTTTTAGGAGCTGGGGAGAAACTCACTAGCAGGCAGGTCTGAATGCAATGCTTAATAGGTTGAATTGTTTACATGATTAATGTAAGGAGGGAGAAAACTTTCAGAAGGGAAAAACACATCTTACAGTCCATCATTTCAAGAGAATTTATCTACAACCCCAAATCAGAAAAAAGTCAGGACGGTATGGAAAATTCAAACAAAAAAACTTGCAATTATTCTTAAATGTATTTTATTGCAGACAGTATGAACCCAAGATAGTTCATGCCAGTTTTATTTGATTTGTTAATATACATTCATTCCTACACTTTAGGCCTACAACACATTCCATAAGAAATTGGGATGGGGGCAATTTGAGGCTAGTAAAGGGGTAAAATGAAAAATTTAACAGGTGATGTCAACAGGTGATGGCAATCATGATTTTGTACAAAGGCAGTATCCAACAAAGTCTGAGGAGTAAAGATGAGCAGAGGATCTCCAAACTGTCAACACATGCATGAGAAAATTATTGAAATGTTCAAAAACAATGTTCCTCAAAGAAAGGATGGAAGTAGTTTGCATATTTCTCCCTCTATAGTGCATAATATCATTAAACAATTCAAGGAATCTAGAGTACTTCAGTGTGTAAAGGGTATAAGCGCAACCTTACCTGAATCCCAGTGATCCCTGATCCCTCAGATGGCATCAGGAACCATCATTCATCAATAGCCACATGGGAACCTCATGTTGGCAAATCTTTGTCAAGCACTACAAAGTAGTATTACATTATTCCAGATCTTTTTGGGAAAAAATGGATGCACTATGGACTGAAGACAAAAAGGACCACCCAGACTATTATCCGCAGTAAATCCAAAAGCCAGGGTTTGTCATGGTGTAGGGTTCTGTCAGTGCCCCTGGAAAACATCTTTCAGAAAAGTATATTGAGATTTTAGAGTGGCATATGCTGCCTTCAAGATGACACCTTTTCCAGATTGAAGAAGAGCATTCAGGTTCTGGCATTAGCTCACCTGAAAAAATGATGCCACTTACTGTTGCACACCTTAACACATGTTTTCAGGAAGAATGGTACAAAATAACACCTAAAACTCTGCATCACTTGGTATCCTCAGGGTCAAAGTGTCTTAAGTGTTGTGAGAATGGCAACACTATCAATGCTTTACCATCCAACATTTATTGGCATGATTAGAGATTGCATAATTTGGTCAAAACTAGATGTGAGCAATGTATGTAAAATAATACATTTCTATTCATTTTTAATTTGAAGCACATCACTGTCTTTCAGTAGAATCTGAAATCCATGTCCTATTTATCAATTTTTAATTAACTTTTTTTCTGTGTTTGAAAGCAGTATCATTTGAAGGACACACAGACACACACACACACACACACACACACACACACACACACACAAACACACACACACACACACACACACACA
>JBBJLS010072662.1:0-10232 GCA_037577275.1 Bryconaethiops microstoma
AATAATAATAATAATAATAATAATAGTTATTATTATTATTATTATTATTATTATTATTATTATTATTATTATTATTAATAATATCCCAATTATAATATGCCAATGCTTTTGGTGACACTTCATTGAACTTCATAACCACGTCATAAACATTTATGCTTTCTTGACAGATTATGTCCATTAATATAACAGTACTGTTTAGCAATTATATGGACTAAAATATAGAGAAAATTTAAAAATAAAGTATGGACAATCTAAACACGCTTTTTTTTGCATCCATGTAATTAAAAATGAGTCACGCATTATGCATACTGTATTAATCACAGAGAGGCCCAAATGTCGTTTTCATCAAGTCTGCACATGCTACTGTTGTCTGCAAAATAAACTGTTATTATGGGAAATTTCCTGCATTACTATGATGAATTGAGCTTCTTTCTGCAATGCACATTCTAGTCCAAGGTCTGGAGGTTTGCTGTGTTCGGTGGCCCTTCGCTGGTCTTGACCTTGAGTGTGCGCTTCAATAACAGCCCATCAAGGCAAGGTACTTAACCCCTCCCACCCCCTAACATCAGTAGGATGGGTTATGAAATTGATTTTTAAAAATTGCTCTGAGCGAAAGCATGAGATAAAGTTCCAGGACAACAACAGCATCTGCACTGGCAACAACAAGCAGCTACAACAGCAATAACTAATAATGTACAGCAAACAATATCTGGATAATATCTAATCTTTTTCCCATTAGGGGCTTGGTAAAATGTATTGGAAGGCCAGAATTCATAAAGCCACACAACAACATAAGCCTATCATGATGACTGACTTAAGCCTACATAAGCATTCATAAAGGCTTATTCCAACAAGAGTCAATTGTTGTAATTGCTACTTTATTCCAATTTGACATAATTTCACCTTATGACAACTGATGCATGCTGGAATAAGCCTTTATAACTGCTTATGTAAGGCTTTTGTAGGTTTATCAGTACTGCACTTTAGTAAAAAAAAAAAAAAAAAAAAGATTTTATTATTAACTTTTTATTGGACTCATTTTAAGCACTTAGAGCCAATTAAAGAGTACAGTTGCTTGTTTAAAAAAAACAAAAAAACCAATATGGATAAAATTGGATGAAATGACTTTAAAAACGATTATATTTTGGGTACAAACATGGTCACTGTGTCAGGCCTGGGGGCAGTTTTTGTATTTAAGTTTCTTGTCTTTTATTTTGTCATCCTGAGCACACTGTGCATGAATTTGTGTATAGGATTAGTTCAGCTGCCGGTGAGCTCAGGTGTAATGAGGTTGGTTATTTAAGTTTAGTTTGGGTTGTCAGTCCACCGTCGCCCTGGGAAGGAAAGTGTGACAGATTGACTGACCGTCCAAACAAAAGAGACAGCGAGCCAGCAGGGAAAAGCCCGGCCCTGAAGGAACTCGTCCTTGGGGCCTGGACCACTGCCCTGCTGCTTGAAGGGGGTGGGGGGGTTGGCCGGGAGTGAGGCAAACTGGACCCAGCTCAGGGGTGAATTGGAGAGCATGAGTCGGTTTATGATTGCCGAGCTGTTGTGTGGTGGGGAGTCGGAGGATGAGGAGGAGGACCTGGGCTTCTGGAGGAACGGGTGGATCAACGGATTCCCGATTATACATGTGGGGCAGCGAGCCTCACTCCAGCTAGGCTCGGGCATTAGGACCCTAGCAAGCCCTTCCCCTAGGCCTGCAAGTCCTTTCCCTAGGGCATGCACAGGCCAACACTCCGCTACATGCCGCCACCACAAAGCGTGAGAGCCCTGCAGCCCCAGCAGAGCCTGAGAGCCAGGTAGTAGAGTGAGAGGTTGATGCAGCAGCAGAGCGGGAGGGTCTCGCATCCGCCACAGAGCGAGAGGGTCTCACAGCCACCACAGAGCACAAGAATGAGACCACACTCGCTAGCGCCATGACCACGCTCGCTATCGCCATGACCACGCTCCCCAGCAGTGAGGCCACGATCACCAGCACCAAAACCATGCTCCCGAGCACCGAGGCCATTCCCCGGTAGGGGCTCCAGGAACACAGGTGGGGACTCTCAAATGGGCCCATCCCAGGATGCCTATCCGGACCACCCTGGCCATGCGGAGCGCCTGGGAGAGATGGCCGGGTGGGGCTCGTGGGACGCTGCCCTTTGCCTCCACCTTCCCCTCCTCCACCTTTGGGTGTTCCATGGGCGCTTCGATGGTGCACTTTCGGAGGCAGGGCACTGTCAGGCCTTGAGGCAGTGACAGTGGGTAGCCGCTAGGGGCCACCCTTGTTCAAGTTTTTGTATTTAAGTTTCTTGTCTTTTATTTTGTCATCCTGAGCACACCGTGCATGAATTTGGGTATAGGATTAGTTCAGCTGCCGGTGTGCTCAGGAGTAATGAGGTTGGTTATTTAAGTTTAGTTTGGGTGGACCCGGGTTGTCAGTCCACCATCGCCCTGTGTTGAATGTATGTTTTCCATTTCTCCTTTTAGTTCCGGCCCTCGTGCCTTTGGTTTTGTTAGTTTCCACAATAAAGAACAACTATGAAGAACTATGGAGAAGGAAAGAAAGCGTGACACACTGGGGTTTCTCTTTGATTCCATACATGTTGTTCTGACTCCAGGCTCTTTATTATAATGTTTTGTTTACAATATATAAATGAAAATATACAAAATATTGTTTGTCCTGTATAAGTGAAATTAATACTCAAACATTAAAGCCTTGGTTGAACATTTAAGGGCACATTTGTATTGATTGTAACTTGTAACCATGTTTTCTGACTATACCTCTCATAATATTCTCAGAGTAATCTCATAATAACAAATATTCAACATTTAAGAGGCTTTCACCAGTGCCAGGATAGCAAATATATGAATATTTGTTTCATATATATATCCTGGCCTTCATCATACATTATCATATATTATCATTACAAATAGCAAACCATAATGCAGGTCCTCCTGTTCCTATTGTGCCAGAAGGACAAGCAAAAACACTTGGCAACGGAATCCTGCCGATGGCTTTAAAGATCTAAAGCTGAAGTTTATTATATTTGTTGTTGTCCCAGATTTTAGGGAGGTTGAACAGGTTACGTAACATAATCCTGCTTTCATTGTGTATCAGAAGATCAAATCTCATTTCATCTGCTTGACTGTGTTTTCAATTTGGCAATTTTCCAGACTGACTTCATGTAGTGCTCTAGATTTTTGTTTTCCTCCAACACCCAACCTCCCCAACAACCCCCAACATCACCCCTCAAACAGACACACACACACACACTCCCCCGACTCCCCCTGTGCTCTTGGTTTATGCCGCGCAGCGACCGCCTGCGGATCAAAAACAGAATAACAGCTGTGAGATAAAGCCGACAAATCGGGCACGTATGTGATCTGTGATGTCTTTTTAATTTGTATACATGTGTGTGTGTGTGGGTGCGGGTGTGGGTAAGGGTGTGTGTGTATGCTTTTGCCCAAAAATTGTTGCATTTCTTCTCCAGTTATTCATATTCAGGTGCTGATGCTGGATGCAGATGGCTGGAGTAACCTGAGCACCGATACACGATCATATTTAAATACTCCATTACTCTTAGCTCGTAACTCATTCTCATGACCCTCCTGGAAGGAATCAGATGATGAATGTATTGTAGTCTTTGAAGGCTATAGCCCACTGAGCCCTTTCCAGTCTTTTGGTTCAGCTGTCTTTTATTTTCTATCAGGGCGCATATTAACAGTGAGATGTTTAAAAGGGAACTAGGAGGAATAATACTGGTGGGAGACCCCTGTGCACAAGACAAAAATGCATACAGTGCTCACAGTTTAGTGAAACAAAGTCAAAAGTTTTGTCCATGGTGGGATGATGAAATATCATGTGGGGAGTCAAAAAGTAAAAAAATCTTTAAACTCAATTAAATACTAATCTTAACCATTTTCAATTGCTCACAGAATCAAAATTGTTCTAGAGACCCCCCCTCAATCGTGATCATTTTTCCATCCTTAAATTGCCTTAAAAAGGCTAGCATCAAGGGGGAAAACATACATTTGTTGGAAGTAAAAGTAGGTTACATTTTTTGTTTACTCTCCAGTACATACTGGCAATTTTAAAAGCTACAAAACTTTGAATGCTGCTTTTGTGATGTAATATTTTCAGTCTACAGCAATTAGGCTCGACCCATTCATGGTGAAGGAGGGTTTCAGCCTGGGCTACTTTTTAAAAAATGCAAACAACCATTGACAAACACACACACAGCTGTTTACAAAAGATTGAGCAGCCCTGGTCAAATGATGTGTTCTGTTGATTAGTGAAAATAAGTGCACATTGTCTACAGAGAACACACTTAAATGTGGCGTTTTCTTCCAAATTTGTGGAAATATAGCACATGGCTCATCTTATCCAGCTTTTCATGATCCACCTATTTCTTCTCTTTCTAATTTTAAACTCCCAAATGTGGCTGTAATCTCTGGTTTTATTCAAAAATCTAAATCCTCTACCTGTTGGTTAGATTCCCTTCCTACTCTTTTGGCAAATGCTTGTCTACCTTTTCTCTCTTGTGCAATAAATGACATCATACATTCCTTCATTATTTCTGGCTCTCTCAAAACAGCTGCAATACATTTAGTTCTGAAAACAAAAACGGGTGCAGACACCAACAATCTAAATAATTATCATCCTGTTTTAAATTGGTCTTTCCTTTCAAAAACACTTTTCAAAACACTGTTTGGCACAGGTTAACACCCACCTTGGCGACAATCATCTGTTTGAACAACTTCCGCCTGGGTTTCATCCATCTCACAGTACAGAGACAGCCTTGGTCAAATTTACCAATGACCTGCTAATGGCAGCTGATTTTGGGCTGATAAACATTATCGTGTTACTTGATTTGAGTTCAGCTTTTGACATAATGTTCTCCAATGAAGAGATGGCTTCCATTGTCATTATTGGCACCTCTCTTACCTGGTTTAAATCACATTAAGATAAGATATGATAAGATAAGATAAGATAAGATAGACCTTCATTAGTAAGCAATCAAAGTAAGCTATACAAAAGTATAATATTAAAAGTACAATATACAAATAATACAAAAATATAAATATAGACATTTGTGTGTGTGGAAATATACACTGGATATATATATATATATATATATATATATATCCAGTGTATATTTCCACACACACAAATGTCTATATTTATATTTTTGTATTATTTGTATATTGTACTTTTAATATTATACTTTTGTATAGCTTACTTTGATTGCTTACTAATGAAGGTCTATCTTATCTTATCTTATCTTATCATATCTTATCTTAATGTGATTTAAACCAGGTAAGAGAGGTGCCAATAATGACAATGGAAGCCATCTCTTCATTGGAGAACATTATGTCAAAAGCTGAACTCAAATCAAGTAACACGATAATGTTTATCAGCCCAAAATCAGCTGCCATTAGCAGGTCATTGGTAAATTTGACCAAGGCTGTCTCTGTACTGTGAGATGGATGAAACCCAGGCGGAAGTTGTTCAAACAGATGATTGTCGCCAAGGTGGGTGTTAACCTGTGCCAAACAGTGTTTTGAAAAGTGTTTTTGAAAGGAAAGACCAATTTAAAACAGGATGATAATTATTTAGATTGTTGGTGTCTGCACCCGTTTTTGTTTTCAGAACTAAATGTATTGCAGCTGTTTTGAGAGAGCCAGAAATAATGAAGGAATGTATGATGTCATTTATTGCACAAGAGAGAAAAGGTAGACAAGCATTTGCCAAAAGAGTAGGAAGGGAATCTAACCAACAGGTAGAGGATTTAGATTTTTGAATAAAACCAGAGATTACAGCCACATTTGGGAGTTTAAAATTAGAAAGAGAAGAAATAGGTGGATCATGAAAAGCTGGATAAGATGAGCCATGTGCTATATTTCCACAAATTTGGAAGAAAACGCCACATTTAAGTGTGTTCTCTGTAGACAATGTGCACTTATTTTCACTAATCAACAGAACACATCATTTGACCAGGGCTGCTCAATCTTTTGTAAACAGCTGTGTGTGTGTTTGTCAATGGTTGTTTGCATTTTTTAAAAAGTAGCCCAGGCTGAAACCCTCCTTCACCATGAATGGGTCGAGCCTAATTGCTGTAGACTGAAAATATTACATCACAAAAGCAGCATTCAAAGTTTTGTAGCTTTTAAAATTGCCAGTATGTACTGGAGAGTAAACAAAAAATGTAACCTACTTTTACTTCCAACAAATGTATGTTTTCCCCCTTGATGCTAGCCTTTTTAAGGCAATTTAAGGATGGAAAAATGATCACGATTGAGGGGGGGTCTCTAGAACAATTTTGATTCTGTGAGCAATTGAAAATGGTTAAGATTAGTATTTAATTGAGTTTAAAGATTTTTTTACTTTTTGACTCCCCACATGATATTTCATCATCCCACCATGGACAAAACTTTTGACTTTGTTTCACTAAACTGTGAGCACTGTATGCATTTTTGTCTTGTGCACAGGGGTCTCCCACCAGTATTATTCCTCCTAGTTCCCTTTTAAACATCTCACTGTTAATATGCGCCCTGATAGAAAATAAAAGACAGCTGAACCAAAAGACTGGAAAGGGCTCAGTGGGCTATAGCCTTCAAAGACTACAATACATTCATCATCTGATTCCTTCCAGGAGGGTCATGAGAATGAGTTACGAGCTAAGAGTAATGGAGTATTTAAATATGATCGTGTATCGGTGCTCAGGTTACTCCAGCCATCTGCATCCAGCATCAGCACCTGAATATGAATAACTGGAGAAGAAATGCAACAATTTTTGGGCAAAAGCATACACACACACCCTTACCCACACCCGCACCCACACACACACACATGTATACAAATTAAAAAGACATCACAGATCACATACGTGCCCGATTTGTCGGCTTTATCTCACAGCTGTTATTCTGTTTTTGATCCGCAGGCGGTCGCTGCGCGGCATAAACCAAGAGCACAGGGGGAGTCGGGGGAGTGTGTGTGTGTGTGTCTGTTTGAGGGGTGATGTTGGGGGTTGTTGGGGAGGTTGGGTGTTGGAGGAAAACAAAAATCTAGAGCACTACATGAAGTCAGTCTGGAAAATTGCCAAATTGAAAACACAGTCAAGCAGATGAAATGAGATTTGATCTTCTGATACACAATGAAAGCAGGATTATGTTACGTAACCTGTTCAACCTCCCTAAAATCTGGGACAACAACAAATATAATAAACTTCAGCTTTAGATCTTTAAAGCCATCGGCAGGATTCCGTTGCCAAGTGTTTTTGCTTGTCCTTCTGGCACAATAGGAACAGGAGGACCTGCATTATGGTTTGCTATTTGTAATGATAATATATGATAATGTATGATGAAGGCCAGGATATATATATGAAACAAATATTCATATATTTGCTATCCTGGCACTGGTGAAAGCCTCTTAAATGTTGAATATTTGTTATTATGAGATTACTCTGAGAATATTATGAGAGGTATAGTCAGAAAACATGGTTACAAGTTACAATCAATACAAATGTGCCCTTAAATGTTCAACCAAGGCTTTAATGTTTGAGTATTAATTTCACTTATACAGGACAAACAATATTTTGTATATTTTCATTTATATATTGTAAACAAAACATTATAATAAAGAGCCTGGAGTCAGAACAACATGTATGGAATCAAAGAGAAACCCCAGTGTGTCACGCTTTCTTTCCTTCTCCATAGTTCTTCATAGTTGTTCTTTATTGTGGAAACTAACAAAACCAAAGGCACGAGGGCCGGAACTAAAAGGAGAAATGGAAAACATACATTCAACACAGGGCGATGGTGGACTGACAACCCGGGTCCACCCAAACTAAACTTAAATAACCAACCTCATTACTCCTGAGCACACCGGCAGCTGAACTAATCCTATACCCAAATTCATGCACGGTGTGCTCAGGATGACAAAATAAAAGACAAGAAACTTAAATACAAAAACTTGAACAAGGGTGGCCCCTAGCGGCTACCCACTGTCACTGCCTCAAGGCCTGACAGTGCCCTGCCTCCGAAAGTGCACCATCGAAGCGCCCATGGAACACCCAAAGGTGGAGGAGGGGAAGGTGGAGGCAAAGGGCAGCGTCCCACGAGCCCCACCCGGCCATCTCTCCCAGGCGCTCCGCATGGCCAGGGTGGTCCGGATAGGCATCCTGGGATGGGCCCATTTGAGAGTCCCCACCTGTGTTCCTGGAGCCCCTACCGGGGAATGGCCTCGGTGCTCGGGAGCATGGTTTTGGTGCTGGTGATCGTGGCCTCACTGCTGGGGAGCGTGGTCATGGCGATAGCGAGCGTGGTCATGGCGCTAGCGAGTGTGGTCTCATTCTTGTGCTCTGTGGTGGCTGTGAGACCCTCTCGCTCTGTGGCGGATGCGAGACCCTCCCGCTCTGCTGCTGCATCAACCTCTCACTCTACTACCTGGCTCTCAGGCTCTGCTGGGGCTGCAGGGCTCTCACGCTTTGTGGTGGCGGCATGTAGCGGAGTGTTGGCCTGTGCATGCCCTAGGGAAAGGACTTGCAGGCCTAGGGGAAGGGCTTGCTAGGGTCCTAATGCCCGAGCCTAGCTGGAGTGAGGCTCGCTGCCCCACATGTATAATCGGGAATCCGTTGATCCACCCGTTCCTCCAGAAGCCCAGGTCCTCCTCCTCATCCTCCGACTCCCCACCACACAACAGCTCGGCAATCATAAACCGACTCATGCTCTCCAATTCACCCCTGAGCTGGGTCCAGTTTGCCTCACTCCCGGCCAACCCCCCCACCCCCTTCAAGCAGCAGGGCAGTGGTCCAGGCCCCAAGGACGAGTTCCTTCAGGGCCGGGCTTTTCCCTGCTGGCTCGCTGTCTCTTTTGTTTGGACGGTCAGTCAATCTGTCACACTTTCCTTCCCAGGGCGACGGTGGACTGACAACCCAAACTAAACTTAAATAACCAACCTCATTACACCTGAGCTCACCGGCAGCTGAACTAATCCTATACACAAATTCATGCACAGTGTGCTCAGGATGACAAAATAAAAGACAAGAAACTTAAATACAAAAACTGCCCCCAGGCCTGACACAGTGACCATGTTTGTACCCAAAATATAATCGTTTTTAAAGTCATTTCATCCAATTTTATCCATATTGGTTTTTTTGTTTTTTTTAAACAAGCAACTGTACTCTTTAATTGGCTCTAAGTGCTTAAAATGAGTCCAATAAAAAGTTAATAATAAAATCTTTTTTTTTTTTTTTTTTTTACTAAAGTGCAGTACTGATAAACCTACAAAAGCCTTACATAAGCAGTTATAAAGGCTTATTCCAGCATGCATCAGTTGTCATAAGGTGAAATTATGTCAAATTGGAATAAAGTAGCAATTACAACAATTGACTCTTGTTGGAATAAGCCTTTATGAATGCTTATGTAGGCTTAAGTCAGTCATCATGATAGGCTTATGTTGTTGTGTGGCTTTATGAATTCTGGCCTTCCAATACATTTTACCAAGCCCCTAATGGGAAAAAGATTAGATATTATCCAGATATTGTTTGCTGTACATTATTAGTTATTGCTGTTGTAGCTGCTTGTTGTTGCCAGTGCAGATGCTGTTGTTGTCCTGGAACTTTATCTCATGCTTTCGCTCAGAGCAATTTTTAAAAATCAATTTCATAACCCATCCTACTGATGTTAGGGGGTGGGAGGGGTTAAGTACCTTGCCTTGATGGGCTGTTATTGAAGCGCACACTCAAGGTCAAGACCAGCGAAGGGCCACCGAACACAGCAAACCTCCAGACCTTGGACTAGAATGTGCATTGCAGAAAGAAGCTCAATTCATCATAGTAATGCAGGAAATTTCCCATAATAACAGTTTATTTTGCAGACAACAGTAGCATGTGCAGACTTGATGAAAACGACATTTGGGCCTCTCTGTGATTAATACAGTATGCATAATGCGTGACTCATTTTTAATTACATGGATGCAAAAAAAAGCGTGTTTAGATTGTCCATACTTTATTTTTAAATTTTCTCTATATTTTAGTCCATATAATTGCTAAACAGTACTGTTATATTAATGGACATAATCTGTCAAGAAAGCATAAATGTTTATGACGTGGTTATGAAGTTCAATGAAGTGTCACCAAAAGCATTGGCATATTATAATTGGGATATTATTAATAATAATAATAATAATAATAATAATAATAATAATAATAATAATAATAACTATTATTATTATTATTATTATTATT
>JBBJLS010072663.1:0-10231 GCA_037577275.1 Bryconaethiops microstoma
GGAGAGTGTCGATTACAGCAGTGTTTTTATACTTTTCCTCATTAAATAAGTTGTGATTCAGGTGATCAGTAATCAGTCCCTCATAAAGCTGAATGAGGTGCTTGTGTAGGAATTTAACAGACACTGGACTGGTTGTCATACTCATGCCTTTAACAAAATATTTGAATTGTAGTCATTCTTGTAAAGTAATCATTATTTACCTTCAAGGTATATTGAGATAGGAGTGTCAAGCACTTTTAGAAACTCGTTTTAAATCGTTAGTTCTATTGAACCACATTTTAGGACATGTTCTCCAACACCCCAGTAAGGCCCAAAAAATAAATGCATTATGTTCTGTTTCAGTTTTTTACTTTTTTAAATTTCAATGTGTGCTCTCTCAGTTTAAATTAACAGATTTTCTCATTTCACTTTTTATTTCAATTTTTAATTTTGGCCTAAATTCCAAATTAAATTTTCAGTCTGTCACTTTCTATATTTCATTAATTAAATTGCTATTAGCAGTCTTTCAGTTTTAGTTTTCAGTCCTTAAAATCAATTTTTCAGACTATCAGTGTTAATTCTTATTCCTAAATCTTTAATTCTTTATCCTTTAATTATTTTTTTTATTCTGATTCAGAGCTATTTAAGTTATTTTAAAAAGACCTTCAAGCATTGTGATATTAATTATAAGCAAAACATTAATGGCATAAACATTAAGACATATTTCAAAGAGAAAAATCATGCATACATTAAAAAAACATTTTAAAACCATTTTGCATTTTAAAAAACGTCACAATTTTGTTTTATCTCACCTGAAAACAAAATGTTTGAGCATGTTTCTGGTTTTGGGGAGGTTGCATTTTAATAACCTCAGTCAAATAGAAAGTCATTTTTTTAAGTGCTGTCACTGAATTTAATCCAAATGACACCAGTAAATGAAACACTTATCATTGCTATGATGTGTCTTTACAACCAGTACAGTAAGGGTAAGGGCACCTTCTTCTTGGATCGAACCTTAAATTAAATTTACAAAAATTAATTACCAAAAAGTAACATTTGGAAATGATGCTAAGGATTGAAGCTGTGAGAAAAAAATTCATAGTAACAAATGTATCACGTTTTATTGTTTTATATTAGAGGAGGTGGAAACATGACATTGTGTCATTAATATATTCTTGTCATTCTTTATTTATAGATCAATAAATGTCTGCCCGTTCAATGGGACAAGTGCGATTGACATACATGCAGTACATAAAAACAGAACCGGCCCCACTGATGTGCTATTTAGAGAGTTACTCCTCCCACTGTCCTCCCACAACACCTCCTCTAATCAATCTCAGCATTTAACTACTGGATACCAGGATCACAAACCATCACACCATAAACTACACCTGCCACAGCAGAGCCTTTCGGTGCTGACTAGGGCTGGAATTCCCAAAGATCTGAGGGTTTTATTGGGGAATAGCATCACAAACAGGAATCTGGATATGAGCTTTCATCAGTACAGTTGCTCTTTTGTGAATTACAGGTTAAGTTCCACACTCCCAGTGTCTCCAGCAAACAGCAGTGTGGTGTGGTTCCCTGATACATGGCTGAAAGGTCAAGGCGAGGGTCTCCTTAACACCTTTATACTACACTTTCTACTATGCTATGCCTTTCTGCCTCTGAATACCTTTGTGATGCACAGCATTGGCTAATGAGAAACATTATATATCTACACTCTTATAAACTATGAAAGAACACATTAACAAATGGTCTAATAAGATTTTTACACTTCGAATTCAAAAAACAGCAACATCTTGAGAGCCTGGCTGAAGAATGATTTGTAAACCAGTAATGTAAGCAACAAGAACACACTCATACAACCACTCTCAAATCCATCTGCCCTAAATACTGAGCGGCTGGTGCTTGACACCAGGCTGAAGAACATTATTCACTCCTCCAAGCTGACCTGGCACCATGTGTAAAACCTTGAGTAAAACCTTGCAAGCAAGACCTCTCAAGGTCTGGGATCATCGGGTATCTGAGGATCTGATCGGCCCACGCTTTGACGGGCAGGAACTGTGGCATGAAGAGTGGAGGAGTGGTGGGGATCCTCCAGGGCTGAACTATGCCTGTGATTGCCCAAACTGGGATTAGGCAGTGTATTGGGTTGCACTGTTTTATTGCAGCTGAGTTTGGCAGCGCGGTGCTGCGGCCCGCAGTGGACGGGGAGCGCCACAGTGGAAAACACTCTCTGAGTGAGAGCAGCAGGTTCAGAACACAAAGCTTTCCGGGCTTCCCGAAAAGACCCACGCTGCTTCCATATCCATTGCGTCAACTTGTTTCATCACCCTCCTGGTCATCTCTTGGGGGGTTTCTTTTTCCTAACAAAGCTGTTCATCCCGTTGATTACCAGAATCTCAGATGCCGACCTTAGATCTTTTGTACAGTTGCTCTGAAGATGACCGCCAAAGATTGTGTGGATATCAAAGTGCGTTTAACTTGTCTGGTTTCTCAATTTGGGAAACATTACCTCCTTGTCTCCTCCTTCACAAATTTCAGCGCCTCACTGCAGCTTCCTCTGAGGGGCCGGCTGGCCGGTGTCACCTTTTTGTTGTTGTATTTTTTCGTGCACTGTATGAAGTGTGAAATGCCTGGCAGCATACTGCTGTGTTAGCTATAGAGCTCCAGCAGCAAAGGGATATCGAGTTACACACGGGCTCTTAAACATGCCACTCTAATAGCCACTTCTAGTGCCAGAAATTTCCTTCTTTTCAGGACCAAGCTCAAAGGGATCAGGGGTGCACCCTGTAACTCACATCTACCATAGGGGAGATCTACTTAACATACAATGTTTTATTACAAGCATGTACATAGATGGGTCTCACAAGATCAAACTGTCTTGTTTTAGGAGGCTTGACAAATGAATATCTATGACAGGATGTTGAGTAGAACAGATTTGAGTTGGTTCATTTAGGTGCTACCCCATTGAATGGTTGAACACAATAGAACTGGAGTTTTGTAAGAAACATTGGTTCCGAATTACATAATACCCAAAATAACCTAAAATCAGAAGAGATCAGTGTGCAATTTGACCGAAGGTTGTGGTTGTGTTAGCTCCATCTCTATGAGTGTTACCTATGCTCCAAAGCATCCTGGTCATTTCACACCCAGACTTTGTAATGGCTCAATCGTCAAGATGCGCCGCAGTGACAGCTTTATGTCCTGTACCCACTGGTGCAAAGGGAAAAGTCTGTATCACAGGCTTAGGGGCAACTATGCCATCTGCGGCCACCTACCAATGGTGATCCGGGCTTTTTTTGGCAAGCACGTGAGGGAAAACCCTGGGTGCCCATCAAATGACTTCAAAGGGAACAGAGCGACACTGGACACGGCCGAGGAGAGGAGTGGGGGCTATCGGGATGCCTGGCTGTTAGGTGTAAGGGTGTAACTCAGGTGGCTTTATCACCCACGATGAATTGCGGATTTCAGTGGTATCACCACCCGACAGCATCGGTCTTCTTTTGTGGGATTGCAAGCACCAGCGTAGGTGGCAGCAGTTCAAGATTGACACATACACACACCGATAGTCCTTGGCTGTAGTGTGTGATCATCACGGCATTGCCGGAATTATAGCCCTAGATCTCCCTTTGTATATCGCAGCTGTTTATAATAAACTGTGGACACTGTGCCTGCTGGTAAAAGGCATTGCAGTAAGTCTCTTTCAATGGCTACACATTCTGAGAGTCCTTTACCAGCTTTAGAGAATATATATATAGAACTATATGCTCTCTCAATTGTATTGACTTGCCTTGGCACAGAGTAAACTCCAGACACATAATGGGAAGTGTTCATCATCGCAGCTGATGGAGTGTTAGTTCTAGATACTCTTGGTTTGGCTTTTCCGTGTTTGTTTTTTTTTATTTAGCTAAATTGTTAGCACAACATGAAAACATGTCCTGTTCATACTTGACTCCAGTTGAGGCACAGCATTGAGGGCAGTGGGAATTAGACATAAGTCTCTAGATAAGACTACATCGAGGTTACTTTAGACAGTATCTAATGTCTGTACATCAGAATGTATTAAAATGTTACTGGCAAAATAACAGTTTTGAGAAAACGACTGAAATCTGTAGATCAGACTATTTTCAGATTACAGTACTAGGACAATGAGTGAAATCTGTAGACCAAACTGTTCTGAAATTACAGCACTGGGGAAATAATGGAAATCTGTTGCTCATTGCATGATGAGACTGCAATGAGAGTAAGACTATGAAAATTGAGGATGTTCTGTAAATGAAGCATCAAAGTAAGATATAATAAATAGCATTTTTAGGCAGAAATACTGTGTTGAATGTAAACATTATATAGCATGCTATATTTAGAATGCTGTATTGGAAATAAGACTCTAGCTTTAAGATCAGACTGCACTAAGAATACAGCACAGTTGGAGCTATGCTGGGAATAAGGCTTTAGTCTCACAATCTTTCAGACACCTCGAGTGTGTATTTAGAGGGCCTGTGATGAATAGTCTGCCACTAGCAGGCCTGTGTGACTCGGCGTGTTTGGACTGAGGAGGTTGGAAGAATGCAGTTAAACAGCAGCAGGAAGAAGGTGAGATAGAGAGCGAGAGATGGAGAGAGAGGCTCTTTGTGCTTGCAAAACAAGTATTCCAGAAACATTGTGTTCGGATGAATGCAAAGCACCATACAGTGAATGTAATGCTGCAATAAATTGAATTGGTTTCTTTCGCGAACTCTCGGATGGACAGAAGACAGTGGGAGAGATCCTCTTTGAGGTGGCAGGTTGGGTAGGTGTGGCAGGTGCGAAACCTCAGGTCTGGAGCCAAGCAGACCACAACCATGTCCTCATCTGGGAGGCAAACAACTTTTAGATTTTCATTTCGTCTCTTGCTTGACTGTTTTTTAAAACCGAAAGTTTGTGCCCTCATGTCATTCAACCTTGGATGTTGTGGAAACTGAAATAAAACATAATAATGATCTTCGTGAGGATATTTTCAAAACAACGAACATAACATCCTTCTCGATTCTTATTTTGGATGTCTGGGTAGAGACAGAGAGAGAGAGTGTGTGAGAGACATAGGAGTGTTATTGTCACATATACAGGCTGAAGTGTTCCCTGTGTCCAGCGAGAAATTATTGATTTTTTTAACTCTCCTAGTCCAAGGTGAAAAACTGCCCACAAGTAACAATAAAGACAGAGCTATGCAACGCACAAGGGTAACGCCATCGCTTAGCATGGCCGACCTTCATCTGAGACCACAGAGAAGATGCGGCCTGAACAAATGCGGTACCATTTCAATGGCACGGACGTTTTTGGTTGGGCCAAGGAAAGGAGAACTAATTGTCTATTATAGCATTATTTCCCAGTTGGACTTGAATACCAGAATGCTTCCCATTGTTGGAATTGTAGCCCATGAGCACAAAGGAGTGATCAATAGCGTGCAGGACTGTTGTGATTCAAGTACCAGTAAACTCGCCTACTTTTGTTCCCATGAGGGCCAAACATAGCCACCGTGTTGCTGTGCATTCATACGAAACACTTCATTTGATGTCCTTCAGGAAATTGGCACAAATAATACACAAGGTGCCCAAATCAAATGGAAAGTTTTTTCCATCTTCTAAGTGGTTTGCTGTCATGTGCTATTAAAAATTAACCAGACAAAAGGGGTTCTTTGAAGCGATGCTTCAGTGGACGGTGGATGGTTTTTTAAAGAATCACTTTGATCAGTTTGAGAGTAAGAATCTTTTTTGGTCTGGTTCAGGACTAGTTTTGGTCCTGAAGATCTACCATCCTGAAGAGCTCAGTTCCAACAATTATATTACATCAATTATATTAGACAAAGGTTGGATCAAAATTTTGCAAGGTGGTGGATCTCCAGGAACAGGCACCACTTACATACGCAAGAAACGTATACAAGTCTACTCGAGAGTACTGAAGACCTCCACACAACTGGAGGAATGCAGTTAGCACTATGCAAATTTTCCATTACTTGTTAGTTTTAGCTACAAGGCTGGGAGGTTCTGGGAATTACACAAGGGTCGAAAGGGGCTCTCAGGGGCTGGTGGGAGATAACCTGGTGGGACAGGGGTTGAGGCCAGAATGGATGGGGTGTTGGGAGGCAATTGTAAGCCGGCTGACAGATTCACAAGCAGACACAAGAAATTCCAAACGCTTTCTCAAACCCTCAGATGCCCCACTTTAAACATCCAGTGAGACCTTCATCTGAAGCATTTCTCAACAGTGTGGATAACATGGAGGCATGTGCACACACACAGATGTGTAAACACACACACACCGCTGTATGAAAATTGAATATTCTTCAATATATTGTTGATATGTACTACAGAAAAATGTAATGCATTGTAATATTTTTTCAAAATATATGCTATTATGATCATGTGTACACATAAACAAAATATATCATTGCAGAAAATACATGTGTCACATCCATTTATTGTATTCATTCGTAGACGATCATTTTTAAAAAAAATAAGCTTTTCAGTGTGTTATCTGCTTCCTCTTTGCCAGTGGTCAGTCTCACCCTTACACAGCGTAATTTACAAGCTTCTTTCACTTATACAGTTATTTTAAGCCACACAAATGGTCAGTGGTCAATAAAAGGTGTCTTTTTCAAGAATGCACACTTACGAGCTGAATTTGCACCAAACCTCTAAACACACACACACGGGGGAGGCAAGCTGTTAGCAGTGTGTGTTTTGAGGTGCCACAAAACAGGATCGATTCAATCATATAAGACAGTCGCTGCTTCAAGTGATCCAGCCCACAGGCTGAATAAAATTCAAAATGAAATGCCTCATAGCAAGTTGAAGTTCAGTTAATAAAGGAATTTTGCAGTAATGGAAATCACAAGTTAATGTTGTGATATCCACACCATCCAGTTCGCACACCATCATTATGTTGCATTATTGGATTTGTCTGGTGCATTGGGAAAAAACTAAATAAACTAACTCTAATTAAAATTAAGATGACCTTTTTCACAACATGCTTTAGGTCAGTTTAGATCATTTTCACAATGCAAGGACAAATACATATACAGTAGCAATACATATAGATGCAATACATATACAGTGACAAGTCCAGGCCTAGTCCAAAGAGCTTAGAGTCCAAGTCAAAACCTAATTCAAAGAGGTTCAAGTCTGACTCAAGGCTGATGTATGTGTGATGCAAGAAACACTGTTTTCAAAAGTTTTTGGACTCTGTCAAGACTGGCTACAATATTTTGCAAGACCAATGACAGAGACAAAAACAAACAGAGAAAATGTTTAGAGTGTCTGAGACCAGACTCAAGTACTACAACCCTGCAATTAGGTTCAATTAAACCAGGCAGCTCACCCCTCCAGGTTATAGTGGGGGGTTCCACAGGGCTCAGTCGTAGGCCTCTTTTTATTTCGATTGGCATTTGAAAAAAGAAGAAAAGGGATTGATTGTCAAATGTATGTAGTCAGCATGACCATTTGTCAGTTATAAAACAACTGAAAGCAGGAGAATGATTCCCTGTGTTTTACCACAAGGTAAAAAATTACGCAAATGATTCATAGCAAGACAAAATTTAGGGAGCTGAAATATCAGGGATAGTTCCCAACTGTGCAAGTTTTCGCATTTGTACACTCATGTGCAAAAGTTCGTGTGCCCCCAGGTACGTTATGTTTTGTTGATTTTCTTTTTATATTCTAAATTTTTTCAGAAGATGTAAAACTCAAATAAACATAACTTGTGCACTAATATTAGCCTAAATATGCCACATCACATCAGCAACATTTTAACTATGCATTTACTTACATATAAATTTTAAACCATGTTTAAACATGTCAGACATACATGAATAAATTAATGAATAATAAATTAATATGAATTTTAAAAAATACAAAATAAGATTGACTTTTACATTCGTTGTACATTCTATTGCATATTCTGTTTTATTTTTTAGGCCTAATGAGGGACTTGAGCTGATGAAGTGAAATCATTGGCTTAAAATGTTATAATGAAACTCAGATTGTGATGCGTGGACGGGCCGGACATCTTGCGCATTCATTCTCTCAAGATCATCTCGATTAATGAATCGCAGGAAAAGGGAAACAGGTTTTTGTAGCCACCCTCATCCTCCCCCAGTGTAGCTCGACTGAGCTAGGAAAGGGTTTGGGGTTTTTTGGCCAGGCTGGTTAGCAAGAGACGTCCAGTTCAGAGAAACGCACACCAAGGGCCCCACAAACACTCGCGCAAACAAGAGCTTTTTATTGCCCTGCAAAAAAGAAAAAAAAAATCAATAAAGTCTTATCAATAAGAAGGACGTAAATCAGCAGGAGAAGGAGGACAGAAATGGAAAAGAAATGTGGAGCGGAGGGAGGAGGAGAGGGGAGGAGGCGTGCAAATCAATTTTCACACATTAGGACTATTAGCTTATTGAGAGGAGGCTAACGGATTGAGCAGCAGACGTGGTCGTAGTGGGAACCGGGCCCTGCAGAACCGGGTCCAGATGGACCAACAGAAGTTTGGGGACAACTCTCTGACCTCTGTTTCCTTGGCAAATTTTCTGAATATTTTCATTTATTCAAAAACAAGCATCTGTATGTAATGCTTGATTTATTATTATATGTATTTATTATATATTTGTATTATTATATTTAACTTCATGTTCATTAAAGTGTGTTACTTGGAAGAGCATGTTTTAAATTCTGCCTGAGCAGTTTTCTTTTCCAAACTATCTGCACCTGCATGAAATATTCAGTATCTGCTATGAATTATTTAGTATCTACATTAATTTTTCAGAATCTACTATGAATTATTTGGTATCCACCATCAATTGTCCAGCACCTACATTAATTATGCAGCATCTATATTTATTATCCAGTATCTACTATGAATTATTCAGTATCTACTATGAATTATTCAGTATATAAATTATTCAGTATCTACATTAATTATTCAATATCTACCACAAATCTAATGTAAATGATTAACTGTTTACCATGAATTCTTTAGTACTCACTATGAAGTTTTTAGTATCTACTATAAATAATACATGATCTACTATGAATTAATTAGTATTAACAGAATAATCCATACCAAATATCAAATGTCGCTTATGTAAGATGACAAAATTAAGATCAGCCCCAACTAATTTAACATAAAGGCCTCTTTTATTTAATTTTCTGTATGTATTTGTGTGTGTACAAGTACACATGTGTGTTAATATATATATGTGTGTATGTGTGTGTGTGTGTGTGTGTGTGTGTGTGTTTGTGTGTGTGTGTGTGTGTGTGTGTGTGTGTGTGTGTGTGTGTTATGATGCACAAGCGGATAAAGCCAGGGATTGGGTTGGAAGGAGAGAGGGGTAGAGAGAAAGTGAGAGAGAGAGCGAGAGAGAGAGAGAGAGAGAGAGAGAGAGAGAGAGAGAATGAGAATGAGCGAGTGAGAGAAAGAGGTACAGCACGTTTACTGTTAATGGCAAAAATCCTGCTAATTAAACATATTTATATTTATTTGCTCGTTATATATTCTTACAGTATGAAAGTGTGGATTGTCTGCAGCAGCAGCAGTCAGTGTTTCCAGTGTGTCTGAACCAGACAGGTTTAATCCCAAATAAGAGATTTTAAAAATGAGTGAGTGGCTGACACTTACCGTGAGCCACCAGACATATGTACACAATACACAGAGAGAAGTCAAGTATCACGATACATTAAAAGTCTCACGCTTCAGTAAAATAGTTATATCATTGTGTATCATAACACACATCAAAAAGGAAATGAATCCAGTTCAGATCATAAAAGGAGCTGATCAAATCATCAAGGATGTCAATCCAACTGGATCATGAGTAAATATTACACACTATAAGGTCATTTGAAAACAGCAGGCCAAACACTCAGACTGGAATCAGATATCCATACATCCCTAAATGATATCAACCACTAAGCATGGAGAATGTTCCATTTTTAAACATTTAAAACTGCTGATATCATGCCTATGCTGATACTCATGCATATACAAAAACATTTATAAAATGTTGAGGTTGGGTGGGTCATTCCGTGGAATCGGTACATTTTCAACTTTGAACATTTTAAATAGAAAATATTTTTTTTCTCAATTTTTAAAATATCTTTGGAAAGAAGACATTCTAAAGTGACAATAAATGTTATGGTGCCATCTCAGGCTATTTATTTTATTTATTTTATGATATGTTATCTACTTCATGATATGATTTATCTGTCAACCCTGTTATGGACAAAAT
>JBBJLS010072664.1:0-10231 GCA_037577275.1 Bryconaethiops microstoma
TATATGTATATGTGTATATATGTATATGTGTATATATGTATATGTGTATATATGTATATGTGTATATATGTATATGTATATATATGTATATGTGTATATATGTATGTGTATATATGTATATGTGTATATGTATATGTATATGTATATGTATATGTATATATGTATATGTATATATGTATATATATTTTTTATATATATATATATATATTTTATATATATATGTTTTTTTTTTTTATTTTTTTTTTTATATATATATATATATATTTATATATATATATATACATATATAAAAAGTTCTCAAGCTTATCTGTGGATAAAACATGATATGGCCTTTACACTATTAACTTCAGGCACAGATATCAGTGGAAAGAATGCATGGTGCTAATGTGAGCCTTTTTTTAAATTTATTTATTTATTTTTTTAAAGGTGTGTTTGTTGGTCTGGGGTTGAGTGGAGTGGTTCCCACATTGCACTTTGTGATCACTGAGGGCTTCCTGAGGGCCACCACCATGGGCCAGATGGGCTGGCTCTTCCTCATGGCTGCTCTCTACATCACCGGAGCCTGCCTTTACGCCGCTCGCATTCCTGAGAGATTCTTTCCTGGCAAATGTGACATTTGGGTGAGTGCACACAGACTCAGTCATGCATCGCTCACAGAATAAACCACACGGGGAAATGGCAGAGCAGCAAGTTGTTGTCAGATATCATGAGTGTAAGGTGGGTTCAGTAACTGTAACAGCTGGGCCTGTCGGTGTCTAGGTCCGTAAAGGCTTTCAGCATGTTAATTATGTAGTTTGCAGGCTTGTAAACAGTATTTTTTTATTTTTTTTTTTGCTTTATATAAGATATACAAAAGTACAGACCTACATAATAGGGTCTAACGTGGCTTTATATAAAAATGCAAAAAGTAGTGACAAGCGAGATTGGCTGCTTCTACTGTTCAGACTCTGGTAGAGTATGTAGGAGCCCATCAGTTTAAAGAGCTCATGTCATTATCAATAGAGTTTAAAAATAAATAAATATATAATAAATACATAGGTTAATGTGGATTGGGAACACTTGCGATTTACTACTCTGTTCAGAAAGCCTATATATGGAAATTTAGCTACAAAACAGAAATAACATACAAAAAAAAAAAAACAATGTAAGTGTGAACTGTTGCTACCTGGTGAACTAAAGTTTCCATGACTACATTACTCTTATAGCATCAGCGCAAGTGTAAAAAAGCAAACCGCATCTGAACGGAGTTGAACTGAAAATTGTGTCTGCTGCTCTTGGGTTTGATCTCGTCCTCGTTCTGGTCTTCCACAGTTTCACTCGCATCAGCTGTTCCATATTCTGGTGGTGGCAGGGGCGTTTGTGCACTTCCACGGCGTCTCCAACTTGCAGGAGTTCCGCTACACAGCAGGAGGCGGCTGCGCGGAGGATGGCGCCCTGTGAACCTGAGCTGTGGTGCCGGCGTGTACCACCAGAGGGATTAAAAATAATAATAAAAACCTTACCACCGCTGCCAGTAACAGCTCTGCCCCTCTCACCTGCCTCACTAAAACCAGAGGGCAACACTGAACGTCAAGGTTTCTGTTTTCCCCTGTCTTTTGCTTTGATTTTCCTCCCCCCCCCCTCATTTTCTTCTCTCTTTATTTCACACACTTCTTTAAATAAAATGCATCGAGTGATTCAGTGAGCACAGGTTGAAGACGGGTAGGCACGGAAATTCAGAAACGAGAGTTTCTATCTTAAGGTTTGCGAAGAGAGACTCTGGCTTGATCACATGTTGTTAAGAGGAAGAGACCGTGGGGGTGTAAAACAGTGTGAATTTTTTCTATTTAAAAAGGTGCAAATGGGTTCAGATGTTTGGGGTTTTTTTTTTTTTCATATGTAAATAAGATTTGGGTTATATAGATTTATATAAACATTATTAAAAAAATAAATATATATCACAGTATTGTTAATTTTGAAAGAAAAGAGTGAAGGATTTCCTGGAAAGACTTTGCTGATCAAGGAAGGGGAAGAGTAAAGGGGTGAAACTAGAGAAATAAGCAGGAAATCAGGGAGGAAACAGGGTTTGGAGTGGATCGAGTGGCGCGAGGCCGGGTTTCCCCAACACAGTGTAGCCTGACCTTTAAATATTTTGTGTACAGTGATCGCAGAGTCGCACGATACAGACTTTTAGGGGTGATACTACAACCATGCTGCTGCTGCACTGATGGTTTTGGGGAGCAAGCCTCGGATTAGTACAGATCTGCATCTCTAGATCGACCGCTCAGTCAGAGCACTGACCAAAAAAAGGTCTCAGTTTCTGGTAAAGCCATAGGCCTGATAGGGGCCAGGTTCATCGGAACAAAGGCCAGGACAGAAACTCACAACACAGGCCTTAAGACGTCAGATTCTGACTCTCTTTCATACTCCTGACACTCAACACAGCGAGGAGTTCTGCTTTTCCTGCATCGCCACCCTTTTCTATTTTTTTATTCCCTCTAATCGTTCGTATTTGAAGACCATAGTGGTATGCGGAGTTGCCGAGACACTTGTGTGTCTCTGAGTGTTTCTTTTGCTTCATCTACGGTATACATCAATGCTTTTTTTTCCCCCCTTTTTTCTGTTGATGTCCAAGATTTAAAATTACTTTTCCTTTTGATTTTCTTTCGGATGACCTTGTTCTCGCAGTGCAAAGAAAAACCAGACCAGTAATTTGCTTCTGTGAGGCTTTCACTGACTTGCCTGCCTCTTCCTAACCAGGGAACCTGAGGGTCGGATTTTTCCTACAGATCCGTTAACAGGCGCCAGGGTGAGAGGTTACAAATCCAACGGAAGACTATTGCCACAGCCCGGGTTGGATGGTGGGCCGTTAATCCAACCCTCACCCTGTAGCGGATGTGCAAACATGGGAACTCTGGGTAACGTGGGTTTTCTGTCTGCTGAAAGCTGAAGGGACAGGAGAACCCGCTCAGGGGAAATTTTATGACAATGTTTTATAAGATCAAAGGCCATGAGGGGGACATGGGGAGTAGCAGACTGCCATATCTGCTCTGTTTCACATTCAAACATTGCAAAATCTTGTTTGCCCCCCTCTTCACTGCGTATTTCAGGCTCAGTTTGAATGTGGGGCTACTTGTGAAACAGCAAGACATTAGTAAATAAAAAAAAAAAAAACACCCACAAAACTCTGGGAACAGCTCTGCACACTCTCCAGCCTTGGTTCACCATCAGAGACGAGCGCTTGTCACGTGAGTGACATTTCGTTTTTATCAGTCCGCTCTAAAGCCGACTACACCAGCAGACTGTTTGTATTGACAGCTCTGGGCCCCACCCACCTCCTCCACCAACACAAGGCCTTGATTCGCTGCGTAATAAGTCAGATTCATTCTGAGGGGGCTCGTTTCTTTGGTTTTATTATTCTTTTAAGATTAATTTATTATTGATGTGTGAGAGGTGCATACTCTTTGTCATTGAAGCACACAAGATATGAGTGTCTGCAGTAGAACCTTTATATCTGCTGTATTGTTCTAATAAAAGGTTTTGGAATTCTACATTGTGTTTTTCAGATGCGTTTTTGTCAAGTGTGTGTGTGTAATTGGATGCTCATTTAAGACCCATTTGAGTATAAAACTGAGGGATTAGGATGGTGAAATCACTTATTTTAAAGATGTTCAATGATTGATGGAAAATGCTGACTAAAAACATGAAGTAAATGTTTTGTTTCTGGGCATAGGCCATGTTTAGCCACTCTTTCTTGTGTTCAGTCACCTCATTTATAACCAGAAGAACTGGAAAAACACGGCTTTATGTAAATGTGCAACAAACACCAGGCCTGTAAACTGAAATTACCAAACTTGTCGGTGTCTGTCGTTACACATTTATTTTAAATAGTAAGGTAGGGTATAGTATACAATATTATATATTGTAAGGGTATAGTATTACATGTATACATATGAATGCTACCTTACTATATGTAATATTGTAATATACCCTACCTCACTGTATATTCTTATGTATCCTAAACTATCCTAAGCTATACACCGACAAACCCTTGTAGGACCAGGTATATCAGCACTCCTGACCATAGAACTGCACATTGTAGTTTGCAATAATGGAGTGTAGTTCACGTTAGACTCCTTTACCCCATTCATCAGTGCTCAGGTATTATTTGGATGGTGGCTCATTGTCAACACAACAGTGACACTGACTTGGTAGTGCATAGTAGGCGTGTGTGTGTTGCACAGAGTGAATCGGAGAAAGCAGCACTGCTGGAGTATTTTGTGTCCACTCCATTACACAGATCTAACGTTGCAGATGGAAAGATTGACAGTTCATCTGAAGGGTATTTTTACAAATGAGGTGAATTTTGAATGCAGAATTATATGTCCTATAGATGTGTCCTCATGAAACAAGGTTTTAAGAGAAATCCTGAGACAACTGAAGCCCTTGTTTAAGGATCTGAACTAGTGACAAATATAGTGGTGTATAGATGTGTGATGCTTCAAGGAGGCAGCAATATGGAAATTTTTTTTATTTGAAACAAAGTGCCTGTGGTCAATTTACAAGTGCAGAGTCTATAAACAAAGTATTTGGACTGTGCTGATTAAATATCATATCACCATGTCAGCATCCCCTGGGTCAGACTAATGTCTCTAACCAGACGTGGGTCTTGCTCCTGTAGGCCGCTTCTGTCCAGTGGAGGCATGGAACCAACATCATGTCCAGAGCTCCCCTAATCATGTCAGAGACACCTAATCCTAATCGCTCATGCTTGAAATGTACACACATTTAGTGAAGACCACTCGTGCAGCATTGCAGCATTTTGTCACATGACTCTAGGCTATACAATTTTGGAAATATCCCTCTTTAACTTGTCAACAGTACTGTTGTAGTTTTACAGGAAAATAAGTAAATGTGTAATCAATTTACAGAGTAGAGACTTTTTTTGGGAGGGGGGTGTTGCTACGGCAACCACGGAGAACCTATAGGTCACTTGATGTACAACATTTTCTTCATCTCATGTACTGGCAACTGGAGGATCAGCCTCATCCTCCGACTCAGACTCCTCCTCTTGTTGACCCTTTTTCTGCAACGAAGAGAAGAGGGAAGGTCATTTTCCTTGTGAAAAGTAGCAGAATTTCAAATAGCACTTTTCAAAACAGCCCTCGCTTTAAAAAAATTTGTGAACTAAGTTTCTTTCGTCCATTTTCAGCATCACTCACCAATTTAAGGAAATCGATTAGCTTATAAGCGTCTTCTCCAGTGGAGAGGTCCAAGAAGTCTCTGGGGATTCTGTAGGACAAACATGGACTTGGCTGGACCGTCACTTCACTGGTGGTGTACCGGAAAGCAGGACCATCCTGATTTGACACAAAACACTCAACAACCTCATCCTGCATGTACAAATCAGCACACCTTATCTACAGTACAGTAGAAAGGTCCTGAGCCATATTCAATGCCTGTCAAACTGTTATCTTTATCATACTGAGGAGATTAAATGAAAAACGTGAACAAATGTTTTACTGACAGGCTGTAAAGTGTCTAAAGTTACAAGGAGCCTAGATAAAGGAGATCCAACCACTCAGCATTCAGCACCACCAGTATACTGATCACCGCCTGATCTTCTGGAATAATCTGCTCCTGTTTCTTCACTGGTTCAGGACTTTAGTTAGATGCTCTTTGTTCTGCTTGAATGATTCATACGTAGGTCTTAACAAATAAAAACATTCCTCTGAAACTGGTCAGGTTCAGGGACTGGACTGGAAATGAGAGTCTTTGAAAGTAGTTCAGGAAGTCTGGAGAACTGTTCCTCAAGATTATATTAAAATACAAGAAAGTCTGGATTATTGGAAGCAAAATATGAAGAAATGAGGGGTGGCTCCAGTTTTGCACAGTATTCAAGGGACATGTACAGTTTATGTCCAAAAGTATCCAGTCAACCCCTGCAATGAGGTGAACCCATTTCAACCACATCCAGAAAACAGAAGAGATCATTGGAGCAGCCACACTTGAGCCTTAGGGTCACTATGACTGATAAACATTGGCTAGAGGGTTATACCTCCCCTATAAACACCCTTCATTTTTGAAAAAACGCTGGAAGAGTAGGTGTCTTCAAACTTTTGGACAGCTACAACCTACAAATGCACACAGACCTTGGCAAAGATCGTCTGTAGGCTGATTGGTGGGCAGGTTAATTAACAGTTAATCAGGAATGCTGCACCTGCAGTGCTGTCTCGTCATCTGTGTCACTTGCTGTGTTTCCAGATGTCAGCTCCTCCCAAGTGAAGAGCAGAGAGTCTGTCACCTCACCAAACGGATTAAAGTCGATCAGCCACACACGTCCCTGTTATAGGAAACACAATATCTCACCATTAAGACTCTCCTCAACCAGCATGCCCAAATACAGGGTGCTGTTAATTACATTCCAGTGCTGCACAATCCTCACCGTGCTGTCTCTGTAAACATCCAGGACAACTGGAAAAAAAAGACAAAAACAAGTCAGCTTCTGCAAAACATTTAAAGTACTTTCCCACAGGTCTACAGAACCGTTCTGTATCTAAACTGTACTGTGATGTTCCAGTGTATCTCAGTACAGTAACAGAGTTTCTGACGCAATTCTCTCCAGTTTAAGACCGGTTGTCCCAAAACCGCGTCCACAGAGTCGAACAGACGGAACGTTTTTCTGTCAGAGCCGCTTTTGTTATTGTGGTCTTTTATTATTTCTAGTCTTGTTTGAGTGTTTAATGTTTTCTCTGCGAACAGTAAATAAACAGTGTCCTCTTTCCATGTTGTGATGAAACATTTAGACCAATCAGAAAGCAGTGATGCGGTCGGCTCGGGTTCGAGTCTCGAATGTCTATTCCACAGTGTTGTGTAAAAAATTTTCTGTGCTCGTAGGTCACGTTAACAGTGGCGTGTTCATGTTCACACATCAGTGCAGAAAGTCACTGGTGTGGATCTGACAGGCTCTCACATGGAGACTGACGGCTGAGGAACCAGCTAAGCATTCCTCATCTAACACACACTCACACATTCACGTTTATGCGCCGCTGACTGTTCAAAACAAACCAGACCAGATCAGATCTCTTGCCATAACAGGCCAGGCTGCTCAGATGACTATTTTAAAGAGCAGTCTGTTAAAAAAAAAATCCTTAGTCTTATCACCTCACCATAAAAGCGGTTAAATAGTGAGATGTTAGTGAAAACTCAGCTTCCGTGACTTGGTATCTTCATTAGTCTTGTATGTAAACTGCAATACTGAGGGTAAAAACTTCAGACAAGTCCTGACTGACTACACTCGAGGTTCGGTGAGAAACTGCGTAAATCTGCCAGAGAGCATTTGGATTAAAGGGGGAAACTAAATTCAACAAACATTATTTATCTAGATTAGCTCTTTTTAAGATGATTATTTGAGGATAAGTGAAATAAAAACAAACTACACCCCCAGTCTCAGCATATGAGAGGAGGTGGAGCATAAATTAAGTCACTACTCCGGAGGTTTTTTCTCGCTGTGCAGAAATGAACTTCAGTCTTTAAATCTATGTTTAAAAATAGATAATCATACTTCTGGTAACTGTTTTTGTGCTGTACACTGTTTTGATGCCTGGTTCCCATCACCACCCTTTTTGACTGATCAACTTCAGTGCTTTTCCACTGACACTAGGAAATGCATCGTACGGTGAACAAATGTTTTTCATTATAAATAAAGAGACCCAAACCCGAGCTGCTGGACGGCGGGGCTGAAAGTGGGCCACAGCCAAGCCGACTGCATCACTGCTTTCTGATTAATTTAAATGTTTCATCACTACATGGAAAGAGGACACTGTTTATTTACTGTCTGCACAAAAAACAACAGACACAAACTAACAGCTGGGAAGTGATGAAGTTCAAGCTCGACTGTCTGTTTGGGCTGAAGATAAATTTCAGTGGGAGTTTCTACAACTCTGTGAGAAACGTGAAGGTGATCCAGGACGTCACTAACGAGTTCTCTCGGTTCGGTTCTCATCACACGGATAAAGAATGCAGAGAAAACATCAAACACTCAAACAAGACTAGAAATAATAAAAGAGCACAATAACAAAAGCGGCTCTGACAGAAAAACTCTCTGCCGGTTCGACTCCATGGACGTGGTTTTGGGACGACCGGCCATAAACTGTGTAAGTACACAGTAGTAATAAAAGCAGTACTAATAAAGAGTAGTATAATATACAAAACAAAGCATGTAAAATTAATCCCAATGTTTAATGATGTATGCAGGTATGTACTTTTTAATTCATTTATTTATTTATTTACTTACTTACTGATTGACAGATTAATTAAGTATCATTACTATTATTATCATGACGACAGGTTGGGAGAATATACATTCATGTCCACGAGAAATTTTCCAGTGTTTATATATAATTTAACCACATCTACAGAACTTTGTATCCTAGTTTATTTCCGGTATCTCCAATCGGACCAGTGGGCAGTTTGATGTGAGGTTCACCTTCAGCACGGTGTCGAGCGGGTTCCCCGAGTCGGGCCGCACCACCAGCGGGGCGTCCGCACTCCGCTTCTCCACCAGCGCCCGCAGGTCCTCGCCCCAGATCTTCTCGCAGGCGTTGTAGATGTCGTAGCTGTCGCTCACGATGGACACGGGGACGGAGGGGAACTGCTTGACGATGTGCTCGAAGGCGTCCTTCTCGTGGTCTTTGCCCCAGGCGGTGATGGTGCTGCGGGTGGAAGAGGAGCTGGAGGTTAACATCCTGCAGAAGGAGAACTGAAAGAAAACCACACACGGGGGGACGAACCACAGCCGCCACTAGGGGGCGCCACATTTTATTAGATCAGTTCCAGAGTCTCCTGAACTCCAGACAGAACCGTCCTGAACCTCCAAAATCCAGCAGCATCCAGTTCTACCAGTACCTGCATTTATATTCTCACAGTTACTTTATTTTACTGCACCTTTAATGTTCTTTCATGAATTATTTTACTTCTTTTATCCCTTATTATATTTATCTGTATTTTATTTTCCATTTCTGTAAAGCACCTTCTGTGCACAATAATGTGCTATGTAAATAAACTTGAACTTGAACTTGAATTTATGGATTATGGAAGTTCAAACTTCTGCAGACACTTTTACAATTTTAATACATAATAAAACAGAACAGTTTCAGTTAAAGCTGCTCGGTCCACCTTTTGAATACACAATCACTGTTTATTTCAATTTAACTCCGCATTTAATATACTGTGGGCCCGCACACAAATAAACTCAAATAAACAGAAACTGTGCAGTGTGTTCTCTGTTAAGGATGTGTGTTCATTTCCACTTCTGCATGTATATATATTACATATATTATGTATATATTACATATATTATCTGTGTGCATATACTACACTTCTTTAAATGCTTCTGGAAAGTGCTACACATTGCCAAAAGAAAACGTACAAAGAATTTGAAGGAAAACGCTAAGAAAGTCATAAAAATGATAAAATGCAGTTACTGAAAAAAAGGTTCTCGTATTTCTTTAAGAGAGTCCATTATCTGTGTGTAGGTAATTTATCATGTAGTGATGGTCTCCTGTGGGGCCACTGGGGGGCGCTAAGGCGGCTGCAAAACAAAATCTGAAGTATCTGCTCAGCTTTCTGCTCTGTGGAGCAGCAGGTCTCTGGGGTGAGAAGGTCAGAGAAGGTCAGAGATGTGTGGAGAAAGAACTGCTTATTTTTTACAGGTTATTTTTTATTAGACATTTTTAAACGAGAGCTCAGCAGCCCCTGCGGTAAGTGGGCGGAGTCTGCGGCGCAGGTGAGAGCCTACCTGTGTTCTGCAGCAGGAACCGAAAAGCCAGGCACGGGATCTTTGGTTCCGTAGTATTTCTTAATGACTCGGATCCCAGCCACTGTGTCGGTTCCTTTGAAGTTCACCAGGTGTGCAGATGCTCCGATTCCAGCGGTCTGCAACAAAATCAACACCATCATTGATCAATAATCAATAATCAGATCCAAGAACATTTACACACCAGAAACATCTGATCAGCCAATCCAGCAGATTCAGAACGTTCCATGCAGAACCAGGAAAGCCACATCACTCCAGTTCTTAGGTTCTTCCACTGATCCCAGTTCAGTACAGAACTTTACTCAAAGCTTTACTCATTGTGTACAAGTCACTCAGTGGTTTGGGCCCAAACTCCATTTCTGATATGTGAGATGTTTCTGATCCTGGTGGGTCTCTCAGATCTGCAGGAGCTGCTCAGCTAGTGGAGAGAAGATC
>JBBJLS010072665.1:0-10230 GCA_037577275.1 Bryconaethiops microstoma
TGTGTGTATATATATATATATAAACACCACACACACACACACACACACACACACACACACACACACACACACACACTGTCATACTGACATGTATCAGCGTTCAAAAGCTTGCAATCACTTGCCATATAAATGATTCCAATTTAAATTAAACAATTAAAATTTTTTATATCTTATATAATTTAAATATTATAGTCGCTAAAATTATAGTCATGTTTTTATTCAACATTCAAAGAATTCTGTGAACTAGAAGTTATTCAAATATACTGTAATTATTAGGGATTCATTGAAATTTAGGCCACCAAAATTTCCAATCACACTTAAAGAAAAAAAAAGAAAAACAAGTCTATAATGAAGTTTCAAAATCTAAGATCAGATAAATAATGTTAATGGTAACAATGAGCTGATCAGTGTGTTTAAACAGTTGGGGCTGCAACAAATAAACTTCAGCCACGTGGAACTACTTCACACTTTCAACGAGAGACATTAGACAAGTTATATGTAGTTACTGCTCATTCTAAAAGTTGGAAAGTAATAAAAATGCTCAAGGACTTCTCCACTACAGGTTTAAGACCACTAGAAAACAGAACAAACACACTAAACACAGCAGAACAACATAAACTAAAAGGAAAATCCCTGCTATCAGGCTAACGGCATCTGTAAGTGCTAATGAGTTAGCTTTATCTACAGCTTTAATAAGTAGCTGTATCCAAGTAATTTTGGCCAAATAGTGAATGCAAGATCCCGCATCGTGACATTGTATAAAAACCCGCATGATGACATTGTATAAAAAAAAGTCTACGCGTGTGTATATATATATATATATATATATATATATGTGTGTGTGTGTGTGTGTGTGTGTGTGTTTATGTTTGCGGAGGA
Organism: Bryconaethiops microstoma; assembly: GCA_037577275.1. NCBI lineage: Eukaryota > Metazoa > Chordata > Actinopteri > Characiformes > Alestidae > Bryconaethiops > Bryconaethiops microstoma. The sequence continues at coordinate 880 of JBBJLS010072665.1, forward strand.
CGCTATGTGATGGTGGATTACAGCTTTATGATAATATTTTATCCAAAGAGGGCAGATGCCACTGAGGTGGTTTCCGGGCAGGGTCACCATAAGGCAATAAAGCGCTCACTTGTCAAGCAAATAAATGCCCAGAAAAACACCAATCTGACACCTGTTCATTATGGATATAGTAGTATTGTCTGTGGACTCTTTTTGACGCCAGTGTCTGTGATTTACACAGCATGTCCTCATCCAAATCCAGCACGCCAAGAATGGACGTAATTAAGAAACCCTGCGGTACTGTATTGTTCCGAAACCATTTACTCATCTCGTAAAAGCTAAATGATGCTCACGTCAACAGCTTTCCCTGGCAGCTCTGGGCAGAAACTGAAAGCAAAAGGAGCTGGAGGCTCGACCAGGCACAAGGTGCGAAACATGCTAGATGCTATCTCTGTTCAGGTGCAGTGTGGGTTACCTTGTCACTCATGCATAACGTAATACTGCGGAAGGGAATAATAGCCTTGATTGTCTTAGCCGGGCTAAAGATTTATAACTCATGACAGATGGTTCAGCTCACTGCATGAAGAAATCCGTTCTCTTGTAGCACCTAATAAAACAAAGATTAAGGCAACAGGTTGTACAACCTCTGTGAAAGAAAGTCACCTGAGACGAAAAGGCAAACTGGGGAAACCAGCAGGTAACAAGCCATAACCAGGGGTTTCTTGAATACATAATATAATATAATATGATGGTATTTTCTGTAAAAGTATTCCTGTTCGAATAATATTACCTCTTCTAATATAGATGACAACTTTATAGGAACATCCCATTAAACCAATCTTCCAGCTACAACATAGAAAGTTCACTTTTTCTGTCAATAACAACCTCCACAATAAGACTTACTTACTACTAGCAATGGTACAAGTATGTATCAAGTTATAGAAATAATTATTTATTTTTAATGCTAATTCATTTTAGTGCAATTAATGTATACAGTCACTGCTGGAACATTACCCTTTTGTTGTTTTTCACTTTTTTATATAATTGGAAAACATCAGCTGACTGCTACAGGGTGCCAAAACTTTGTGATGAATGTGCCAATGGAAATGTTCCAAAATATAATAGTACAAAATATTTTTACATTATTACTTAAGAAGACTTTTTACTTCTCCTGTAAAGTTACAAGCAATGCTACGGAATTAACATTTTCGTACCATTCGGGTTTTTGCATAAAATTTTTCAGGTGTGTTTGTTTATGGGAAAAATTAGGAATTGTGCATCTGGCATTTTTGTTTTGTTGCTGGCGTTTCTTTGGCATGAGTGTTTTTGTTTTAAAGTATTATACATATTGCTGTATAATGTCATGCCGTCACACCTCCACAATCATGTAACATTTATATTTACGGCATTTAGCAGACACTTTTATCCAAAGCGACTTCCATTCTACTACAGGGGACAGTCTCCCTGGAGCAACTTGGGGTTAAGGGTCTTGCTCAGGAACCCAGTGGTGGTGTGCTGGAGGTAGGATTCGAACCCATGACCTCTTGGTCCAGAGGCAAGTACCCTACCACTAGGCCACCACCACCAAAAAAGAGGTTATGAGTGCTTTTCGCAGACATGAATGGAAATGGAATGAGGAACCAATTTAGCACTGGTTAAAGTTAAAGCAATAGATAGAACCAAAAATAATAAAAACAACTCAGAGCAAGTGGTCATCAACTAGAATTGAGTTAAACAAATCATGGTAATTGCGGGCTACTGGCTTTCACTCATTTGTATACAATGTGTAATATGTTTGGTCACATAAGTGCTGTAAAAGAAAAGTAATTGGCTTCTGGGCCACGGTTGGTATGGTTCACTGCACTCTGTAATCGCAGAGAGAGGAATGGCCAGAAGACCATGGTTCATCTGTGCTGGGCTAATGCCAGGCCTTTGAAAAGCATGGGTAAGCTACAATAAATAATGCCTCCCCAGCCACAGTCCTGCTGGCTCTAGAGAATATTGGAAAATATTGGAAAATATATGCTCCCCTGGGATGGGTGGGTTCCAGTATTGCTTCAGGCTCCGAATGGACTGGCACCATGGGGTCTGAGGGAATGGGAGTGAAGGGGGTGCTAAGGTACTTATTCTTGTCAATTACGCCACTGTTTTGGCAGTGTTCCAACATTTTGAGAAATGAACCTCCCCACTGTCTTCACAATGTTGAAGATTAGCCTGCTGAAACGATAATCAGAACTCCTAGCCCTCTTGTCTCCTAGAAAAAAATTAGCATAGACCAACTCTAAAAAGCATAAACCAGCACTGCCCAGCATCTAGCATGACAGAAGGCTCAGCTCACTGCATGCAGAAATCTGTTCTCCTGTAGCACCTAACGAAAGAAAGTTTAAGGCAACAGGTCCTGCAACCTCTGTGAAAGAAAGCCACCGGAGAGAAAAAGGCAAACTGGGGAAACCAGCATTTTTCAAATCTCAAGCAAACAGTTCACTAGCCATAACCCAGGGGTTTCTTGAATAACATATGATACAATGGCATTTTCTGTAAAAAAAAAAAAGTTTTCCTATTTGAATAATATTATCTCTTCTAATATAGATGACAACTTTAGAGGAACATCCCATTAAACTTTCTGGAGAAAAAAATAGCATGGACCAGCATGGACCAGCATAAACCAGCACTGACCAGCAGTAAACCAGCATGGACCAGTAAAAAATAAGACTGGCCTGCAGTTAACCAAGATTAAACCTGTACTGACCAGCACTGAACCAGCACAGACAAGCATAAACCAGCACTGACCATCACTAAATCAGCATTAAACCAGCACTGACCACCACCAATCCAGCATAGACCAGCACTGACCAGCACTAAACCAGCATGGATGAGCAAAAAATAAGATTATATTGGTTTATAATGGTCCAGCAGTACAAACCAACACTGACCAGCCCTAAACCAGCAATAAACTAGCACTGATCCAGCATGGACCAACACTGAACCAGCACTGACAAGCATAAACCTGCACTGACCAACACAAACCAGCACTAAACCAGCACTAGACCAGGAAGAACCAGCATAAAATAACACTGACCATCACTAAACCAGCAGGGACCACCTTAAACCAGCAGACAAGCATAAACCAGCAATGACCTGCACTAAACCAGCACTAAACTAGCATTGACCAGCACTACATCAGCACTAAACAAGCACTGATCATCACTAAATCATCACTAAACCATTATGTGTTGGTTTATACCGGTCCAGCCTGGACCAATATAAACCAACCCTGACCTGCACTAAACCAGCAATAAACTAGCACTGAACAGCACTAATCCAGCATGGACCAGCACTGAACCATAACAGACAAGCATAAACCTGCACTGACCATCACTAAATCAGCATTAAACCAGCACTGACCTGCAATAAAACCAGAACTGACCAACACTAAACCAGTATTGACCAGTACTAAACAAGCAAGAAGCAGCATAAAATAACACTGTCCAGCACTAAACCAACACTAAACCAGCACTGACCAGCACTAATCCAGCATAGACCAGCACTGAATCAGCAGAGACAACCATAAACTTGCACTGACCATCACTAAACCAGCACCAAAAGAGCACTAACTTGCACTAAACCAGCACTAACCTGCACTAAACCAGAACTGACTAGCATTAAATAGCACTAAACCAGCAAAACCAGCATAAAATAACACTGACCATCACTAACCCAATAAGGACCTGCACTGACCAGCACTAAACCAGCACTAAACCAGATCATATGTATACAGATCAGACATTTAAATTACATTAACTTGTTTTTGGTGACACTAACCTCATAATGTGATTTTTGAACCATTCATTTAAACATTACAGTCTAAACAGAGTCTATAGGACCTCAAAACACTTGTCTCAGTACATAGTGAAGACAACTGACTGCTGATACTGATAACCTTAAAAAAAATCTTAAAACAATTGAGAAAACAAATGAGTTCAGCAGCATCCAATCCATCTCTATCAAGCAAATCATACATATAGATGCAATCTACTTGTTTTTGACAAACATATAAGTTCAAATGGATATGTGTTTTGAAACATTCATGCAACTTTGGTCTCATGCAGTGAAATTAGAGTCGTTTTCCAAAACCCCTTTGTTGAACCAAAGTTGCATGAATGCTTTAAAGCTGTGATATCAGTTAGATATCAATATGTTTATGGCAAACAAACAGAGTTTGCCTTAAACAAAAAATCACTAAGAAATGGTTATAAAGTACTTAATAAAGCATTAAGTGAGCCGATTCAGCATTATAAGCAACTTGCATGCATCGGACCATCCCCAAACAGCAGATTAGTCCCAATTTCAAGGATTTTTACACTTTTCCCCAATGCAGTGTTCTCAGTAGGGGAGTTAAAAATTCAAAGAAGACTGCGAAAGAGCCCAAACGTACCTTAATGTGAGTTCTGCAGCTTTTACACCGAGCTCATTCCGGACCGTGCTCTGTCAGAACAGACTCCCGTGCAGTGTGGAGTCGTGACGTAATGTCCAAGTAAAAAAACCTCACCTGTAAAACTTGCTCGGTCTCGCGCAGGTCTGCCTTCGAGGTTGGGGATGACTGGTGTGTGTGTGTATGTGTGTATGTTTGTGTGTGTGTGTGCACGTTACTGGGCTTGCGGAGGGAAGGGTCACACAAAAGGACAAACTTCTGAATTCAGGATTATTTTTATTGTTTTAAAATTCTTGTCACTAACGGAGTGTTCCGTTAGTAGTATAAGAACAAAGAGTGTTGATGCTTAGATGCTGCAATAGAGCGCCTCCTTTTGGAGAGAGTCCGTCATTACATTACATTGCCACACCTGAACAAAACCCTTTTTAGGACTCATAAACTATAAGGGATACACCACTGAATTATTAAATTCAAGTGGCCCTTACTCCCGGCGCAGGGCAGTCCTAATGCTTCAGACATTTTGGACAACACCACGCTTCCACAGTGGACACAGTTTGAGGAGGAACCTTTTCTGTTACAGCATGACTATGTACAAAGGAAGGGGGAAGAACTGGAATGGAGATTGTGAGCAAGTCCTTTTTGTCCAACATCAGTGTCTGACCTCATAAATGCTCTACAGAATGAATGGGCACCAATTCCCACATAAACACTCCATAATCTTGTAGAAAGCCTTCCAAGAAAAGTGGAAGCTGTTAAAACTGCACCTCCATATTAACTCCATATTAAAGTCTGTGGCACAATTGCAGGGCAGCCAAGCCAAGAAAAGGGCAGAAAATGAGCCTTAAAGGCACAGTACCAAAAAGTGGAACAATGTGATAAAAAGAGGTTGGAAATCATTGAAAAAATGAAATTTTATTATTAGATGGGGGAGATATATACAAGAAAAATGTAGGATATGGGCTGTTTAAGCTCAGGAATCAAAAGGAAACCCTTGCAAATGAGTTAAACATGCAACCACACACAAAGTGTAAATGCAAAACAAAACTGAAACAGGTTGTGTATTGGAGGCAATGAAACAGTCCATTCTGAGCATGTGTAGTGCTCAAGGTTACCCAAGGAGGCACTGGAAATGTCAAGTGGAAATGAATAGCTATAAAAATGTCTTTTCCAGCAGTCCATCGGGAGGAAACCATTATCACAGCGTTGCAGCGTAAATAACACCACAGAAAGCTGTTAATCAAACATTAGTGCACTTAGAAAAGGCCTGATATGTTTAAAATAATTGTGTTGCCAATAAGTAAATGTATGGCTTTATCTACTGCAGTAAACGTATTGCTGCTTCGATTATATTCACACAGACACAGTTTTGTGCAAAATTTATGGCAACCCAATCGCAGAATTTCTGTTTTTAAAACATTAAATATGGTCTGTGCAAGAATGTATTCAGCTTATACAACATAATCTTCTCCACTTTGCCGTATTATTTAGTATTGTTTTATGTAGATTCTGTATTGTCTGCTCTTATGCTTGTTCTTTTTATTATTTTGTTGTGTTCAGTGTCCTTGTTTTGAAAGGCGCTTTTCAAATTAAATGTATTATTATTATTATTATTATTATTATTATTATTATTATTATTATTATTATTATTATTTTAAATACTATTTCATTTTAAGTAGTTTCTACACAAACCCTTTTTAATCTGTGAGTGTCACAGTAACTGGGCAGAGCTGATAATTAGCAGCACCAATAAGTTGTAAATGTCTCAACCTTATTAAACAAAGTCATATAAGTCATTCACTGATATTTGCTGGTTAAAGGTCCATTAAACATTAAAGGTCCCATATCCTACATTCATCTTGAATGTTTTGCCCTCCTACAGGAGAAGAACTAAAGAGGATCAAATAGATATTTTAGTTACTGTGCCTTTATGACTGATACATATGTAAATGAACTCTGCTCTGATTGGCTGCTGTTTATTGTTTCTCAGTCAAAAATTGGTCCAGACTGAAATGCTTCCTATAATTCCAGCATGGCATTATGTGTGTGACATCACAAAATCAGTGAATTCCAAAAAGGCTGTTTATGTGCTTTCCATCTGACTGCTGATGCAACATTTGCACAATTTTTTGGAATGTTAAAAATGACCTCATACCACATCGCACATCCCTGTACCAAACTGCAAATTTCCCCCCTGGTTTAATATTTACATTTATAGTTCATTTATACATGTTTACTGGAGCCAATCTGGAGCCACGCTGTTTCATCTCACTGCATAGGGTTATATAGCTGGGATGATATCATCCTATATCTGGGATGATATAGCTGGGATGATATTTATTGATTAGTTTCGCCAAACTTTAGTTTCTGTGCATTTTGAAACATAAAAGTGTGTTTCATAAAAGTGAGGAAAATTCAGTTTTTCGTGATATGTGGCCTACACCATGACAGGTTCTGCTTGTTAGCCTGCTGTCATTATGAGAAAAAGAATTACTGCGAATACTGCTAACTAGTGGAATAATGGAAAATGCTGCATGCAACTATGATTATTGATTAATTGCTTTGCATGTTTGAAATTGTATTTCACACAGCCTGGAATCTGCAGTATCTCTGTCATCACACAAAGCCAGCATTTGGTTCTTAACCCTTAAGAGATCCAGTTTCATAACTACATAACTTAATAGTTACTGAATAATAGTTAGTAGTTACTGAATAATAATCCAGTTTAAGAGGTTACTAGCTCATTTGATTAGGGTCTGGTGGTTAATTAGTTGCCCCTGCTGTCAGAAGACTGTGGGTTCAAATCCCAGGACTGCCAGTGGCACCAAGGTTTCCTTGAGCAAGGTACCATTCCCACACACTGATGCCCAACACACTGGGTGTCATTGTTAACAGCAGAGGACTCAGTGATCAATATAGCATATAATACAAAATAAACTATTAAAAAATAAATACATTTGATGCTTACGTGGTCTCTGAGACTTTCCTGGTGACCCATGATGATGGAGGCATGGTGGGGGTATTTCTGCTTCAGGTGCTCAAGGAAGGCCTCTTTCCTGCGCTCCACGTTGTGTGGCTGCATGGTTACTGTGTGTTTGCGGGGCACTGTGCGGGGGGACCAGGGGTCCAGACGCTCGCGTTCGTTCTTACTGAGCTGCTTCCTGTCCAGGCTGTGTACATCCTCCACAGAGCAGGGCCTCGGCTCACCTCTCGCTGGCTCTGTGATTAAAAAAGTAAAAGGAAAACAGACGCAGAAAGAAAGTTTAAACAGGGATATGCTCCAGGGCAGCAACTTTCAGTTCACGACCTGCAATTAATTAGTATGATAAGTAACACAGACACAGTAATGGCCGTCTAAAGGGTCGGCCAGCTGCTGGGCAACAGAGCAATTAAGAGGCCCAGGCAGACAGGCAGGCCATTTATCTCTCATAAACTGCTCATGAACTGCGTGATGGTTCTTTATTGACAGTGGGTACATCGTAAGGCATGCACCTAAAAGAAGAATCCAAGGCATTGAATAGAGCTGCAGAGTCATTCGACCTACACTAAAAAAAGGAGTCATAATGTATTGGTTCTACATAAAGACAACACACTACATAGACACACACATTACCTAAAGGAATAAAAAAGCATGCTAATGGTGATCTAATATATACAAAATTAATATGGAAGTTATTTTTTCAGTGTAAAAGAAGTTTCTGCTGAAGAATGGCATCAGTAATGAATTTCAGCAGTCATAGGGGAAGAATTAGAGTGGACACATACATTTGTTTAGCACTAATAAGCTATCTCTGAAGAACTAACAAGCGATACCTGCTGATGTTAGATTCTGCTACATGGGCAGACATCAGTGCATTTAGAAAAACAAATACTGAAATAAACTTTACATTAAACTACAAGTCTGCTTTCACAGTGAGCTGTGAAACAAAAGTATTGGGACAAACCTGATATAGATGCAAAGGGGGGACTAACTCCATATTAAAGTCATTAAAGTCCATGCTGGTGTAATATTCCCAACATTTTTGTCCAAATAGTGTAGCTTATAATGGCCCTGCATTACAAGATACTAAAAACCGATAACAAAGAGGGGTATATTTTTACCTGTTGCTTTACAGTACTGTGCAAAACTCCATGCAAATTATTTATAGGAGAAGGAACAACATTATTAACTTTAATGTAATGTAATGATATTCTCATTTTGGACCATTTCTGTTAATGTGTTATGAAATATTCAGACAATGCCAAGAGCAGCTGACATTTTAAAACGGTCAAAAAACCCTGAAAAAACAAGAGTTATAAAGTTTTTATTGGACATCAATGACAACAACCTCCAGGAGCTTTGTTTAAAATCTAAAATATTTATGAAACTTTAAGAGGTTCAGTGTGGCATTTAAATCCTATTCTATGCGACAAGCCCTCAGGAGAAAGGAGAAATGTGATGATGCAGTGGGAGATAGAATACTCCAGGCATGTAAAATCTCTCCTGAGACACTCCAAACATGAAATTATGTTACTAAAGGACAGCAGCAGTAAGCTAATCTACAGCGTTTTGCTCCACCATCTGAACAAGAGGTCAGCTGTAATCGCCTTTGCTGGGTTTCTCACCATAGAATGTTTAGCAGTAGGAGTCAGACTGTCTGCTCGCTAGCATAAATACTGTGTCCTTTCTCTATTTGTTTTTATCATGAGATAAAAAAGTACCTCATCTCTTGGGCTAGCTGTGATTAACCTGTCATGTTATAGGCCCTAGAATTACACTATATGGACAGAAGTATTGGGGCACACCTTTTTTCATGTTTTGGGCTAGGCCCCTTACTTCCAGTGAAGGGCAATCTTAATGGTTCTTTATACCAAGACAGTTTGGACAACGCCATGCTTCCAACTTTATGGACACAGTTTGGGGAAGAACCTTTTCTATTCCAGCATGACTGTGTCCCAGTGCA
>JBBJLS010072666.1:0-10227 GCA_037577275.1 Bryconaethiops microstoma
ATGCTAAAATTGTATGCAATGTGACAGTACAGACTAAAGACTACGAAGAGAGAAGATAAACAGTGCAGATGTACTGAAGAGAGTATCTTCGATGAAGTTATAATTGTGTAAATGTAGCGATTTGTCCAAGTATTGCAGTGTGTGGGCAATGTTCAAGTAGACATCAATGTAAACCATAATCATTATTGTTCAGACTTTTGTGTGTTCCTGGAGTCCTGCCACGTTTTGTGCGTTTCTGCACTCAAGTAAACTGAATCTGCTTAAAATAATTAACCCTTAAAGCGGTTAAAATTGGTGTTCTGGTGCAAAGGAAGGGTGCTGTCGGACCAATGATAGTCAGCGTTATTGATCATACATTTTAATTATTACTGGGTCTAATTCATACATTTGTCTATTATTGATCCAGGGTCTATAATCTACAACTCACTGGGATGGGTAAGACAGTGTTTTCCTGGAGCACAGGGAATCTTGCCAAGGTTTGTGCGTTCCTGCCCTCAATTAAGCTCCAGAAAACGTAAGCAACTAAAAAGCCCTTCAAGCGGTAAAACAAAATGGTGTACAAATGTAAACAGTGTTAAACAGGGCTGCCATCGGACCAGAAATTGGGGATCGACACAAACAGGCTGAAATGGGAGGTGTCCTGTCGCAAAACAATTCAGCACATATTAATAAAAAAACAAGAAAAACTAAACGCAGTTGCTAAAAATTGGGAAAATTGCTAAAAATTGGGAAAATTCAGTCCATTATTTGACTTTCCATTTCAGTATTTGAGCTCCAGATGATTATGGAAAAATATATCCGTCCTCTTGCCTGGAAACACCTCTTGTTCGTGAATATAGTTCTAATTAGAAAAATAAATCCTCCAACCCACCTCTACGCTATTTTGTGTATAACAATAGTAACCGTAAAGTGCAAGGAATAAGCGGAGAATTAAAACTGACGCCTATCTTTGCCATTGTTTATTTATTTGTTTATTTATTTATTTAAAAATGTTGTGTCCATTGCTGTATTGGTCATGAATTTGTTTTTATTGCAGTCCAAAGAAACAATTATTAGTCATATCACTTCGGATTCTCCGATTCAGGAAGATCTCAGGCTTCGCCCCTTTTGCCTGATGTCCATATGCAAATCAACAGTTATATGAGATCAAAGTTCAAGTTCAAGACTGTCTAGTTCTAGTGTCTCTCCACCGCGCATGCGTGTGAGGCATTTGGGGGACGAAACACACCCTCCCACTCACACAAACCCACACATACACCCGTGTTGATCTATAAACATACTTCATATCGTGATGAAATAATATAACAAAATATATAAAATAATAATAAATAGCTCACTGAAAGTCGTGCCTAAACACAAGAGTCACTTTTTAACCATTTAAACGAATATTTTTGCCACCTTATTTATTATTTATTATTTGTTCAGGCTAATGCATGCGTGAATATTTTATTCGTTTAATTTGTATGATGATTATCAATTGCTTAATTAGTAATGCACAATCTAACTATTTTTAATAGCTTTACAGATTCTAAATTCATGTTTTGCTGTGCAGGCGAAACGAACAGGCGAGATTTTGGTACATTGCAACTGATTTTCTTTCCGAAACAGAAAGCTGGTTGGCCAGGAAATCTCGTGTTCAATCTTTATTTGTGTTTTATTTTAAAATATGTCATCAACAAGTGTCCCTTTAAAGGCTTCTGTGCTGAATAATTACACTAAAGCCAAGCTCTTCTATAAACAGCGAAGCGAATTCCAACATACCTGATGCGACCTTAGTTCTGGAGAGGAAACTGATTTAGAAATGGAAAATCAAAGTCTTTAAAACAGTTTCATTCTATTAGAAAAGAGGATTATTACAAAAATAATTACAGCAAAACATAATTTCCAAAAGTAAAAGTTCACGATGTACAAATACATGACACGGCAAATAAATACACATAACACAACAAACAAATACATGACACAACATACAAATATATGACAGTATACACATGCATTACCAAGATATACACATATATAATTGCAAAACATACGAATATGTGAATCCACAACTAAAAAATATGTGACCACACAACAATAATAAAATAAATAATAGTATAAATACAAGACTGCACATTATTCAAATACATAACTACAAAACATCCAGACATATGAGTTCTCAAATATATAATGTCACCATATGCAAATAAGACACAACATACATTTATATGACACAATATACAAACGTATGACACGATATACAAGTATGAAACAAACATTTCATCATCGCTTATGGTTTCTGTTTTGGAGTATAATAAACCAATAAGTACTCAATGGAGTTGTAAGGTCCATTGGTTATTAAGGATGACCAGCCAAATGCACAAATAATACGCCACTGTCGTTCAGTGTAAGATCAAACACGTTGCGCCTTTGAGTCTAGGTTTGAAAATCCTGTCCATGGCAAGTCCTCAGTTCCTCTTCTTGTTCTTGACGCAGTTCTTTTCCAATTTTTATTTTAAAAACCATAAAATTGTTTTGTTAAAGGCCGTACTATGATTGGCTATGTTCAGCCAGCTTAATGCAATTTATCTGAAGCTTTAAATAAAAATATGGTCCCAAATAGGATAAAAAATTAGATGCAAATGATGGTTACGAAGAAGGTCTTCGCAGTTCTCTTCACGCCAATAGAAAAGTGTCATTTTCCTAAATTTTCCATGCATGTTTTTCCATTCCGATCCATTTTTTCAGTCGAGACATTTCTGCTCGATTAGAAGCTTCAACTTTGACTAAAACAGAAGCTGGACCCCGAATAGCATCCTGTCACAAGACAATTTTACGAGGAGGAGAAATCACGCAGTAACACTGTACCGCCATAGACATCAGCGGGGCTAGAGACCCGGGGAACCGTGACGCACTTCCCCTACTTTACAGATTCCTTGACAGAACGTTAGTTAAAGGTTTTTCTTGGACTCAGCGTCTGGTCACACCGCTCTCCATACTTAAATTCTGCACTCAAAACACACGTGCACTGTGTTTAATTCTCAGTATTTAATTTAAGACCGTTTTAAACGCTCTTAAAGACGATGTTCTCCACAGCTCTAAAGAATGACGGTGGTCTGGAGTTTCTGAAGTGGAAGATCAGTTGGGTGATAGACAATCAATAGATCTTCAATTTGTTGCTTTACATGGGAGAATAATAATCTTTTAATAGCACTTTAATTCACAGTTTACTGACACAACAGGTACAACTCATTTTCCGTTATTTGACAAGCTTTTAATTCTGAATAAAAATCAGTATCAGAATAAAAACTTGTTTATATTACGACTGCACAGGCACGCAGAGGCACAGAGAAATGAACAATGTAAAATATAAAGTCTAGTAATCATTGTGTATGACTATGTGTATTATTTTGCTATGATGTACAAGAATCTACCATGTGCAATATTGTGCAGTGTTCTTTTCGGGTGTTGAAACATTATCGTTATGTGCAATATCGTATATGTGCAGTTGTTTTACCATGTCCAGTATCATGTGACGTTTTCTAAATGGGTGCCGCTTTATTATGTCGAATATATTATGTGCAATAGAATTATCACGTGCAATATCACTACTTATGTCAATAATACTTTTATACTACTAATCTATACTAAGTGCAATAACGTGCGTCTAACTACCATCTGTGTCGTTAGAATTCAATGTAAGACATCGCAATGAGAGTGAGAGACTTTCTTTATTCTTGACACATTGAAAAGTCATTAAATAACAGAAAACACGATTCGTGATAGTGAAGCTTTGGTGGGGGTGACGCCCATAGCAACCGAGCTCTGTTTTCACAACCAAAGCTGCTAATGTGATGTCCTGTGGTGCGAGCCATTCCGTGACAAAACCGGACAAGAATTTAACACCTTTAACTAGTTTCCTCGTTTTCTTACATCGCTGAGTCATCATCTATCTCCCTCTCTCTCACACACACCTATTGATCTTTCACGCGCATCAAAAATTGTCATGATGATGATGATGACAATGATGAAATCAAGTTAATCTGTTTATTGTTACTTGATTGTTCTGATTGTTTATGTTTGTTCCTCTGGGCGTTGTCAGATGCACATTTAACTGCATTTGGTGGTACTGATAAATATTTTCTACATTATTATTGCATTTTGGCTACACAGATTTTGGAAAACTTAAAAACTGGAGAAAATGCACACTATAAATGCACATCATAAAAGCTATACATACATTTTGTTCATATCATGTCATTATTATTGGTAAGAATAAACACAAATGGAGTCAGCATAACCACGATGCAGTATTCAGCCAAAGTGTGTTTAAACCCCCTCAATTGGCAAAAACAATCTTATAACCCACCCAGTCCCTTGAGAGATTAGAAAAATTAAAGAAAAGAAAAAAATATGGAGGAAAATATTACAAACAAGTATGAAAATATTTGGAAGGAAACATTCAAATCCAAATAAGGTACGCATTTAAAAAGTTCACATTTAAAAAGGGTTTATTGCACATTGAATACTTTTGGTTTGTTCAGAAAAAAAATCAAATTTGTGAGTGTAAATACCTTTTGAAATGAACTTTCAAATATTTTCACATAATGTGAAAGTTCTATACCACTTTAAGGCCTCCGCTTATAACCTTGATGCTGGGTGAAGGTTCAGTGAACTTTAAACCTTTTCAAATGTGGTCCTTTAGGGTACCAAAGGGGTATCACCAAAAGAACATTGGCATGTGTATTTGATCACGACTAGTAAGAAGTATTCTAGCATAGTGAACAGCACGTGTTTGATAACCCACTATAGACAACATATATTGTCTATAGTGGGATATATTTTTTAAATGTGGTAATTATATAAATATTATGTAAAATTATGAGAAAGTTCATTTCTTTAAAAGGGTATTTACACACATGCACAGTAATACGCAAGTATCATAAAATAAGAGCAGTAAAATAGTAAAATTATTGTAATCTATTGGAGGCTATCCAAATAAGTGAGACCAGGTCATGTTCTTCATCTCTGCGCAATCATTAATGTTATTCTGGTTTTGACCCTTCTGTCAGTTTTGTCTGGGTTTGATAAATATGTGTTATCATTTGTTTTTTGACCAGCTTTATGGACGATTATGATGAACACTGTAGAAACTGTTCTTAAACACAAACACACACACACACACACACACACACACAAACTGTTCTGATGTACACAATATTGCACCCCAACTGCCACTTTCTATAAACAAACCCAAATGAAAAGATGTATTATGTACACATATACAAGTAAACATATTTTTAAAATCCTGTTGGCTGCACTGTTGTATTTTTCTTGCACTCCTGTGCTTGTTCTATGTGGTGCTCAGTGGTCCTGAAGGAATGTTGTGGTCCTGGAGGAACATTGTGCTCCTCAAGGAATGCTGTGGACCTAGAGGAATGTCGTGGTCCTGGAGGAACATTGCATTCCTGGAAAATCGTTTGGTTTCTTGTACTGTGTAGATGGTTGAAAACACCTCCTTGACCTTATTAGTGTGCAAAGGTAACTAAGTTACTATGTATGTGTGGCCCTTGAGAAGACTGAAGTTTCTATAATGAAAGGCTCATTAATTATGTTGATCAACTTTTTAATCCAGGTTTCCTTTTGTCCAAGGTAACACCTGCAGCTTATAACGAGACTAAACTAAAATTCTCTACAAAAATTTTATGCACTCATGCACCCCAGAGACTTGAGACTCCAATCAGACTTGTGAGCTGGTTGCCTTACTTAGACTAAGCTGTTCTGGGGTGATGTGGGAAATGACATGGTACGGTTCAGTGAGCGGTTCTGAGCTACAGTTTTAAAGCAGATAAACTGTTTTTATAGTGGCTGATTTATCTAATTGTCTTTGCCTGAGAATGTGTGCACTTTAGTAGCCAATTTATTTATTGTACTGTTATACTGTAATACTGTATTGCTGCTCTTTTTGCACTCAGTGTAGTCCTGTCCTGCCCACACTACAGTCTTGTGTTGTTTCTGGAAGAATGTTGTGGCCCTGGAGGAATATTGTAATCATGGAGAAAGATTGTGGTCCTGAACGAATGTTGTGGTAATGGAGGAACATTTTGGTCTTTGAGTTGCATTGTGAGATGATTTTGCTTGACATTTAAGGAAATCATATTTTGATTTTTCATATTTTATTTTTCTGTTCTGGATGTTGACCAGGTCAGCTTATTCCTCAGATCTATTTGCATTGTTTCTTTGTTTTATTTTATGCTATGGTACGTTGCAGTGATTTGGTCTATTTGGTTTGGCTTTTGATTTTGCTCACTGAGAGGAAAAAGAAAAAAGAAATGGTTAATCATTGGCTTCTCCATGGTCTTCCTCTCTCCATTTCAACCAACCCTGTATCCACTTCACAGCAGAACCAGACGCCTATTTGCATGGATAGGCATTTCTCTATGGTCATCCATGGAGACAGTTGATCTGCAAAATATGTGATCCTGCCTCACGCCCCCTGGGAAAGTCTCTGGGTACCCACGACACTAGTAAGTCTCATAGTGACAGCACTGTTCTATTAATTTACTGACTGTTGACTGACTGAATTATGGATGGATTTATCGAAGTTTATGCAACAGTTAATTCCAACCACATAATGTCATTGGCTGAAAAGAGTTCTGCCTATGATGTTATATCTGTTAGCATCATATTTTTTTCACCTCCTGTTGCAGTGTAACTGCAATGGTCACATGTCTTTAAGCTACCGGTACTACATTTTTGGTATAAATAGAAATAATGTTCATGGTTTCTGTACTTTGCAAAACTGAAGTGGAGCTGTGAGTTATGATGTTCAAAAACAGTCATTGTCGAACAAGCATGCCCATTATATTTGACTCTACCCATACAAAAGTGCTCGAGGCCCTGCCGATTGCATGCTGCTTTAACAGGTCTGAGGCGAGATGCTTCTACTCTCAAAGGAATTTCTTGAGTGCGACTGAAGCTCCACTGAATTCCAGACAGGAGAGAGTGACTCTTATGCCTTGCTGTCCCAGCTAAGCAGCTTGATTTTGCATCATTGCTGACCTTTTTAGGTATCTGTTTCCACATGACTGTTCACTTTATTCCAGCATGGAAAAAAAGTGAAAACTAATAGCCCCAATTCGATTCAATTCAGTTCAATTCAGTTTAATTCCATTTTATTTATATGGCGCATTTTACAACAAAACAGCTTTATAGAATCCAGGTCCGAGCCCATAGTGAGACAAAAGAGGAGAGGAAAGCTCCCTAAAGCTGGAGGAAGAAACCTCAGATGGAACATGGAAGCCCAGTATTACTTGTATTACTTGCAACTCTAATACCAGTGTTAATACTTCATTAGATTAAATGAGGTGTTTTGCTTAGAAAATTTTACAAATCCAAACAGTGCCTGGAGGCATAGAGCTTAAATCTGGTCTTCTAACTAGCTCACAAAATATCAACAACGTTCTGAGAAAAAAAGAAATCTTGATACTTTTGACTGCTTTTTTGTTTATTTGCATTTATTCTGACGTTTACTTGTGTTTTTGCTGTCAAAAAGAAACCCACTGCTGATATAAATGACCTCAAACAGTTTGGGTAGGTGTCTAAGACTTTTGCACAGTACTGTACTTCAGTGAAAACTACTTTGTCTCAGTATAGTAACTTTAAAATGGGATCAAGAGAATAGCAGTTCAGCTTTACTTCACTCAGGTTGTAACAACTTGGAGCCCTTTGTGTTCCGTTATTCTGTCCTCCCTGCCTAAATGGGTCACTGTGGGGAGATAGCGAGAGTTTTCTAATAAAAGAGGGTACCACAGCTTCTTGAAGGCTGTTGAGGAATGGTGGCCTGGCTGAGGATATCTGTGTTTGGGTGCACCAAGTAAATTGTGGTGCACCAAGTGAATTGTGTCTATTTGTATATGTATTTTTTTTTTTTACAGTTTCTTAATAGGGAAGCCAGTGGTGTTTCTCCACACCTAAAGCCATCTTCCCTGGACTACATTTTTTGGGTACAGTTGTCCTACAGTGAAGTGGGGGGTGTTTCTCGACACTCTGTCTTACTGGGAAAAAGTGTTCTGTTTTGTTTTTGTATATACTTTTGCTACAACGGTCTATGGACTGAGCTGGACTCAATTAACTACTTTTAACAAAGAGGAAAGCCAGCTACTGTACAGCCAACTGTATGTGTGTATGTGAGTGTGTATGTGTGGGAGATAAAAAAAAAGCAACACTGGTGTCTCTGGTGGTTTGCTCCCTTTAGATTCTATTCATGGGTTCATGCTATTATAGTTAGTTTGAGGTTTGTTTCAACATCAGTCAATAAAGCAGGATTTTGGTTAAGATTTTAGCTAGCGAAAACAAGAGAAAATGTAGTCAATACAAGTTCTAACCAACCTTTCAGAATGAGCAGGTAGGCTTTAAAATGTTCTCTAACTTTCAGTGCCTTTTCTAGAACTGTTTTGGTTTTTAATCAAGCAAAGGCAGATATCGTTATACCTGCCCTAAAACTGGAGCGCTGGACCCGTATCTCCAGTAGAACAGCACACTGCAAACGCTTTCTTCTTTCCACATCTGCCACTGCAGAAAACTGCCTTCCTTTTCAAGTTTATACAATTTCTGCCACAAAATTCATTCCAGAGACGACGCAACTGAGGGCCAAACATTTGTTCTCCACCATGACGTGTGTCCCATAGTTTGTGTGTTTTAGAATGAATTATTTAGTAAAACATACACAGTCGTGTGAGTCTCAGTTTTGTTGTCACACATTTTCATGACCTACTGAAAATCCTGTGGGTCAGAAGTAATTTCATTGGAGTTGAGAAGTTTGTACCAATTGAACTGTCGGTTTGGTTTTATGAGCCCAAATGGTATTCTATCATTTTTTTTACACGTCAGCCCTAGTTTTGGCCAGTAGGGGGCACTGCAGCAGAAGGCCAATGCTATTAATTAGTGTAAAACATGCCAATGTCTTTCAGGCAAGACGAAAATAGCAAGTCTAACAAAGGGAGTCACAAGGAAATTATTTAGCATCCAATTAGATCCTTGCTACTCTCCTATTCAGAATCAGCATCAGATTCAGAAAACTTTATCGACACAAGAGGAAATTGCTTATTTTACGACTGCACAGATACACGGAGACAAAAAGAAAAATATAGAAAATAAAGTCTGATTTTTTAAAAAATCTCTACGTAAAATACTCAATATGAAATACACTATGCTTTATGCAAAAATGCTGGGGCATAAATACTATATATAAATAGCTTACAGTGTGAATTACAACATGGAAACACTGAATCCGGTGACGTAAGTTGAAAACTAGCATCCAAGAAAGATCCAATAAACACATGTTTGACCTGAACTGAAAATCTGACTGGGAGATTCAAGACAGTGGACAACAACATTACCAAAAACCACTAAAAAGCAAAGAAACTTGGAATGGTTGCTTCACCTTGGAATGAAAGCATAAAGCGACTTCATGACTGGGCTTAAGTTTTAGCAGAATGCCAGCGTTTACAAATGTTCCAGTCCTATCCAAACAAAAAGAAATTTATGAAAATGGTCTCGGGGATATGGAGATACTGTGAAAATATGGGATGAAAAAGACATTATTTATGCCAAATTTAAGAGCCGTAAAACATGTTTTCCAAGGTTCGTGAATATTACATCAATAACAGATGAGATTTCACAGATTCTCATGGATCTGTTTGGTGTTCCTGAATGTATTACATTCAGTCACCTTATCTTACGGACAATTCATTACATGGTTCATTTAAGAAGGCAAGACTGGGGATAGTTAGTCCTGCCCAAAGGACAGCATCAAATTGCCCAGTAATTTATTCCTAACACATTCAGATTTTGTGGGGTTTTTTTTACCACTTTTTACAATACTGAAATTTTGCACTGTTCAGAAGGTCCCTTGTTTCAGCCTTAAAGTTTGTGATTTTTCAATATTAACATATTTTAACTAATGTTCAATAATAATTTCAGTTAAACAGGACTCTATTTCCATTCCACCAGTGGAGTGGCCACCTATGGGCCACCAGGAGGCCTGCAGAAAAGGAGTTCCATAAACGGTCAGCATCTTTCATGTAGCTTTACTGTAGCAGTAAAACTGAGCTAGCTCTAGTTTTAATGTCTATCTTCTAGACTATCTGCAATCCATCCATTCATAGACCTGTTTATCCATCCATCCATCCATCCATCCATCCATCCATCCATCCATCCATCCATCCATCCATCCATCCATCCATC
>JBBJLS010072667.1:0-10226 GCA_037577275.1 Bryconaethiops microstoma
TAGCTGTCGACTCTATTCTGTGTCGTGTAGGAGGATATAAATATTAAACTTGTGCATCATTTTGTGACATTGAATATTGATTTACTTAAAAATTGTTTTCATTACATTTTTTTAAACAAATTTGCCCAAACTAAAATGTGCAGGAGTTGCCCTTTAGAAACAGGCATTAAAATTTCAATTTAAAAAAATTATTTCCTGTAAGAATTGCTTTCCAATAGGTAAAACAAGCAATGTTTGAATTCAGTGCAGTAATGAAACACTGAGAGTGAATACTGTAGCATTATATGTCATTATAGGTCCTAACACTGATAAAGAGCATGTCCGCAGACCATCACAGTCATCAAGCAGAAAAAACATTTTGGCAGACGTGGAATGTAATTAAATCTTGGACAGTAAATCTCAATTTGCAGACGGGCTTATTATGTATTTTACCAAAACTGGCACATGTGGTGGGAGTATCCCTTTGATTTTGCTGGTCAGTGCCAGGGCATTTTTCTGGTTCTGTGATTGAAAATGGAAAGTCTTCTCAAACAAAGACATTCAAAAAGAACAACATGAATCCAGGGCAACATCCGGGGCTTTTGTTCCATAAGAAAACAAATCCGAAGGACTCTTGATCAGGATAGGCTGACGTCTTAAAGTCCCTGCACCCACTGATGTCCAACTTTCCAGGCTGTAAATTTCAATCCAGTGGTGTCTTTGAAGAAAATGTTCTATTCTGCCAAAAACGTGGTTACCTCGACTTCTATCGTTTGGCTCTATAACCTAATTGTAACACTATTGCAGTGTTTCACGTGCATGTAGTTACCAAATAGCAAGGATAAGTACATAGAAAGGAGAATGAGGAGTTAAAATCTACAGACTAATTCTAATGCACAGCTCAGGACAAAAAATAAGAGACCACTGCAATTTATTTTAAAATCAACATCTCTATGAGCATGACAACCACCTGAATCACATCTTATTTAATGAGGAAAAGTATAAAAACACTGCTGTAATCGACAATGAGACCAGTTGGATGGTAAAACACTACTAAAAGTTCGTCAAAGGTAATTTTTGCCCTTTTGTTTAAGAGTGAACGAGAGATTTGTTTTCTTTGAATTATTCAAGTTCTGTAAACTCTGAATCATTTCTCTTATTCTGATGTTTTGTCATTTCCATTAAAATTACACTTTAAAGAACAATATTTTTTATTTGGAAATTAGGAGAAATATTGTCAGCAGTTCTTAAAAACTAAGGCAAAGCTGTTCAGTTTAATACTTGCAGCTATAAAAGATCAAACCTGAGAAATCGAACATTTTTGCAGTGGCCTTATTTTTTTCCAGAACTGTATAAGCAATACTAGAAAATGCATTTTGCTAAGGTTGATAAACAGATGATCATACACGTGATTATGGTGAGACACACTCACTCTGACAGTGGCCGAGTAGGTGCTTTTGACAGCCGGGGTGTCGAAACAGGGGAAAAAGGAGCGATTGCACACGGAGTGACCCTGAGTGAAGACCAGCGGTCGGGTCTGACCGCACGTTAGCTCCGTGTCCAGCCACCAAATCTGAAAGAGAGATCGGACCATGTTACACCATGAAGGACTAATCAAAACTAGACCTAGAAGTTTGACTGTGTGGTTGCTATGGTTACTGTGGTTGTTACAAGGTGGTTGCTGTGGTGTTCCTATGTGATTACTGATGGTTGCTATCGTGTTTCTAGGTGGTTACTAATGATGCAGCAGTTACACTCTGGACTAAAAAAAAATAATCAAGCACAGACGAAAAGTATATCAGGCAGCTCTAACTTCTTTAAAAACAAAGTTTTGATTGAGTATGCAAACATGATAAATGTTTTACAAAGTATCTCCCACTCCATATATGGAAAAACAGCCTGCTCTGGATTTGCTGTTTTTGTGACAAAACAAAAATACCTTGTATCTGCAAATACCCGCCTATTCAGAGGTACGGTGGTTTCATCCCTTTCTGGAGTGTTTCAGTTTGGGCTGTTGTCTTGAATGACACACAATATAGTGCAGCCAATCAGAAAACGGGCTATTTACGTAAATCAGTCTAAAAGGCACAGTAACAACCTTTTTTAAAGGAATAAAACAACATTAGGAAATGGTTTGTGTAAATGGAGTTCCTATATAACAATGTTCAAAAATGAAACAACAACTAAAATGTAAGTTAAGGGACCTTTGTGCACACAACATAGTGTATTTAGTACTGAGTATTTCTAGAGTACTTCTGGAAAGTTTTATTTTGTCTTATACTACAGTTTTTTGTTCTTGTCTTATGCGTGACTGTGCAGTCGTAACACAAGCAACGTCCTCCGGGAGAAATTATTAATGCAGTATATACATTATATAGTATATTAAGACTAGTACAGCTAGCAATCCAGAGCACACACAACTCGGTGCCTCTCCTAAAATTTTAGTTTTTTGTGTTTTTTCAGAGTATAAATTGCACTGCAATGCAATGACATCACCTTAAGGTCATTTAGGCCTAAATAAGACTTAGTAACCCAAGAAAAAAGCAAATACATCATATTTCTGACATGTCAGTCAGTACTGTACTGGTGAAAAAGTCTATTTGAGGGAATGGCTGGTGTTCGCACTGCACCCTGCATGAGGACACAGACACAGAGAGAAACTCCAGCAGGGGCTGGTGCCTCCTGGGCAGCTCTTTTTGTGCATTTCATTTTTCTATTTTTTTTTTCCTACGGTTGGCCTACATTGAACTCTAATTGGCTAATGCCTTTCTCAGTCCAGCTTTGGGACTGACCCTGTAACTAGGTCAGCCCAGCTTTTCAGGAATGCGTTTGGGTCGTCAAAACCATGGACTGGCCCCTACTAAGCCACTGACGGGAACTCATACTGTTCCCGTGATGTACAGGCCTGGAATAAGTCACGCCTGCAATGGTCACTCAAAAACGAAAGCGATCTTGACACTGACTGTCCTCGTTAAAGGTTAGTGGGAGCTATAATTAGTGGTGGAACAATAGCCATGTGCTCCCCCTTGTTATTAATAGCAAGCACTAATGTGTCTCTGGGAGCTGCCCTTACCGCAGGCCCGTCCATGGTAGTATAACGGATGGTGACCCGGAATACCCGGTGCGGCCGGATCACGGCGGCGGGCAGGGTGATGTTGAGGGAGGAGCCGTAGTCGGTGAATGGGTCGACCCGGTACGAGAGGGCGAGGAAGTGGTCGGGGCCTCCGGACGCCCCAGGCACTTTGCAGTCAATGGAATGGATCAGTAAAGACGGGTGGACGTCCAGGACCAGCGCCTGGACGCCCGGCTGAAGGGGCACCAGCTCCAGGACCTGCCAGCCCGTCATCCTCTTGAGGGCGAAGTTGATGTTGAGGTCCAGGTGGAAGTGCCTCAGCCTGAAGCTGTGGAAGTTAGAGGCCGAGGCAACATCAACCAGGTGACACTGCGCCAGCGCCCGGGGGGCTTCAGTGGGCTTACTGGGCACCGTCAGCACCTTCCGGCAGCAGCAGAGCGTCGGCCGCTGCAGGTCTGCCATCGCCGTTCCGGCCAGGTCAGTGGAAAAAAAGTGGAAAAAATGGAAAAAAAATAAAAAAGGTCAAAAGTTCACCAACAAAACACAGTCACAGACGCACAGTCATGATGAAGGGGGGGGGGGCAGAGATTCCTATAGACCTGCTCCTGGGCTGCTGGGGGGAAAAGTGGTTTTAGAGTGTAAAAGTAAAAAAGATACTCCAGTAAAAAAGGAAACACGCACAGACACAGACAGACAGACAGACAAACAAACAGATCTAGGTGAAATCCATCTGGGCCGCGAGGGCGAGTGCGCGCAGCAGCTGGAGAGCCATTAAAGCGCGTGGAAAAGTGCGTAAAGCGCGTGGAAGAGCTCGGAGCCCCTCCGGAGACGCGTCCCGGACCTGCTCGGCACGGACCCGAGGAGAGACGGAGGAAAGGAGGAAAACGGAGCGAGGGCGAGGTGGAAAAGAGTCGGTATGTTAGTAGAGCTCCTCAGAAAACAGGAAGTGGAGGGAGAGGAGGGCAGGAAAGTTGTGGGCCCGCAGGGGGCGCCGCGGAGCCTGCCGGGGCGCAAAATAGCGCAACATTACACTCTTCTGAGGGAAACAGCTTTAAAGTGAAGCCCCCCCGAGAGGGAGAGTGCCAGAAACCCCTCAGGAGCGTGCCGGACCTGCTCTGGAGGACAGTGTCCGGCTCTTACCCGGCTCGATCCGGCGCAGAGACCGCTGCAGAGCCGAGACTCAGTCTTTCCCCCCACCGGAGCGCCACTCTGGGTCCCTCTCTCCTCAGGGTCCCGGACCGGTCCAGACCTCCTCAGCCCCAATGTTGTTGTTCGGGCAGGGAGGAGTCCGGGTTGCTACGAATTGGTCGGTTTCCGGGGTGGTGTTCCAAATCGCGCTCTTCTGGCGCAGTCCTTCACTCCGGAGGGGGAACCAGACCACGTGCAGAACCTGAAGAGTCCTGCTGGGTGCAGCCCACCCTCCAGAGAGCACACCTGAGTGCGTGTTCCCTGGCAGAAGAACAGAGCTCGGGTCCATACATTTTTGTGCATTCTTGTGTTCTAGAATGTCTAACTAGTGTGTTCTTGTGTTCTAGAATGTGTAGCTAGTGTGTTCTTGTGTTCTAGAATGTGTAGCTAGTGTGTTCTTGTGTTCTAGATTGTCTAGCTAGTGTGTTCTTGTGTTCTAGATTGTCTAGCTAGTGTGTTCTTGTGTTCTAGAATGCCTGTTTAGTGCACAGTTATGTTCTACAATGCCTAGCTAGTGTGCTCTATTGAGAGAGAGAGAGAGAGAGAGAGAGAGAGAGAGTGAGTGAGTGTGAGTGGGGGAGACATTTCCATCTCATATTTAACTATTAATAAAATAATAAACCATAAAGACAAATAATAAACCATAAATAATGGTAAATAATCTATTTTAATACTAGTTAGTTTGTACTAGAATGCATGTTTAGTGTTCTAGTACTTTTGGTCTAGAATGTGTAGAGAGCATATCTGTGATTTAAAATACCTACTTGTTGCGTTCTAGAATGTCGAGAGCGCACCTTCCAAAGTTCACGTTTGACTGGTTTGTGCATGTTTGTGTGCTTTCTAGCAAAAGAACAGAGTTCAAATTCACACTGAACACACACATCTATTTTTCTGAAAACCACACTTCACTTTAAAGGTTTCCCAGTGTGTTTGGGTTCTAGAATCCCTTGCTTGTGTGTACGTGGTTCTAGAACGTGCAGAGTGCATATTTGTGTTCTAAAATATCACTTGGTCAAGTCACAGAAACAGAGCTTTTGAATACAGCCTATAAAACCTGTCTTCTCCATTCACTGGGTGTTTGTCACGCTAGTGTGTGAGGAGGGAGGGATGGAGGGGGAGATTTGAGACACAGCCCAGAAGTTCGGCTCTCAGGGGGGCGGGGCGAAGAACAGCCCGCCCACAAAACTAGAGAGCGAGATACAGAGAGAGAGAGATAGAGAGGGAGAGAGATACAGAGATAGAGAGGGAGAGAGATATAGAGAGGGACAGAGATACAGAGACAGAATGAGAAAGAGACAGAGAGAGAGATATAAAAAAGAAAAGCCTTAAAATGTCTATTTTTAGAGTGTAAACCCTAAATATGCTCCCCAAACACTTTAATTTCATTTTAAACTCATTGCCCTTAAAGAAAATGTTTCATTTTAAACTCATTAGCCGTATCTGTACTGTACAGTTTACACTGCACTTCTGTCTCCCGCAGTTAATTAATGCAAGTGCGTTTTCTTTGGTGTAAGCAGAGTCAGTACAGTAGTCATTTAGTTTAAATTTGGATGATAGAAGTACAGTAGAATGTATAGGTAATCACCAAAAATGAATGATATTGATTGATACGGTTCATCGGGTGGCGCCTCTTCTTCAGGCCTTTCGGGAGGAGTCGTGTTGTAGTGACCCGCCGGTTAGAGCGGACCTCTAACTCGCTCGGCCACACCCACACTCACACCATGCACACACTCAAACTTGTTCCTGAGCTTAGGTTCATTGCCGGATGCCTCAGAAGGTGCAGGGCGTTTGGGCGGCATCGAGGGCAGCAGCCAGTATACAGTTGCTTTGTGTTCTCTCGACAGTACTAAAAAATTAATACAGTATATTTTATATGGGAAAAAATATTTCAGCTAGTTTTTAGGAGCTTGGGGGTCCTTGATAATATATCAATCATAAAATGTATCCCCCCTACAAGCACCCCTACCAGATTTTGGTTTGTTGCCTTAGGGCAACAGGATGCTACAAGGGTACTAAAACGCCAAGGTTTTTTATATTATATAAAAAGTGGAATGAGGCACAACCAAGCAATAAATACATTAAAAGACGTTTGATTGCAGCAACAACAATTTCAACAAGTTTTATTTCAGCAAACATCAGTCACAAATGTTTTGTCAATCCATGGGTTAGAGATTAGATGCACTGTGTGATTGTGTTTCTGAACGTGTGTGTCTCTTTTCTACAAAGCACAGTCTGTGTTATTCTGTGTGGAACTTTAGGAAGCAGTTGCTGGTGGATGTGAAACCCAGGTGGCCGACAGATTTTTGGCACTTAACGTTAGGTGTATCTTTGCATCCTGGTACCTTGCATCTCACTTTCTTTTCATCCATGACCGGTTTCATCCATTTCATCCAGTGGGCTGTGGCATCCAGACACACATCAGGGACTAGAATGAGTGTACTAGGTCCTCCTCTCCTCTGATGTTTGTTGAAATAAAACTTTTTGAAATTGTTGTTGTTGCAATAAAACGTCTTCTAATGTATTTATTGCTTGTTTGATCCTCATTCGACTTATTATATAATACAAAAAAAACTTGGCATTTTAGCACCCTTGTAGCATCTTGTTGCCCTGAGGCAACAAACCAAAATGTAGTAGGGAGGCATGGGGCGAAGGAACTGCTCGATCATTTTCCTTACACCCACAAAATGTTCTTGCATCTATTTCCTGTGAGCAATAGTACATAGTACAGCAAAAAATTATTATAGTTATAACTATGCATCTCCATCCATAAGCATGTTATTGTTAACAAAATGGTCTTACTGCACAATGTTGAAAACAACAAATGAAAAACTACAATTTTAGTATATAAATAAAGATGAAAAGTGTCTTTACACAATCAGATATGCTTCTTCCCGTATTCATGTGCATCACAGATATTTTTTTATACAAAATTATTTCAATTTAAACATATTAAAAAAGGAAATTTATCTCACCTTCTGCTAGCAGTGTGTCCAACCCAGCTATTGGCTCAGAGAGGACTGCTCCACCCCCAGAGAAAAGGTCAAACCTACGCCCACCTCACATTTCATTGGTCCCAGACTTATCATCAGACTTTTAATGTGATGTTTTATTTAAAAACATTAATGGGGCAGTGTATGGGCCAAAATAATGGTTTGTTGCCTGAAGGCAACACCATGCCATAGAGGGTTAATAATTTAGCACTGAAATGCACAAAATTATATATTTCCACAGAAAATGAAAAAAGAAATGTAGAAGATATTTGCGTTTTTTGCAAACTAATTAGTTCAGTTCTATGAAAAAAAATCTGCGAATGACAGAAGCTGCGAACTTCATGGGGGTTTACTGTAATACATTTGAATAGATTTTAATGGAATATGAGAGCCAGACAACCAGCTCTGTTTCTAAAAAGCAAAGTACAGTTCTGATGGCATATATATATATATATATATATATAAAACATTTTTATGCAATTTTATTCAGTTGGTTCGTCTCCTGGACCTCCTTTTATTTAGAGCAGAAGGATCCAAAAAGAGGAGAATCCTGACAGAGGCTGGATTTACTGAAAAGCTCCTCTTCAGGGCTGCAGGAGTGTTTTCTGGGTTAGTTTTTGGTTATTTGGTCTTTTATTGCAGTATCAGCACTCCACACTTCTCTCCAGGGCTCGAGGCCGTTCTAACAGAGGGGCAGTGAGAGAGCAGAAAAGGCAGGGAGGGTTATTTTAAGACGAGGCCGCGGCGCGTGGGAGGAACTGTGAATAATTCTGTGGTCAGAGACTCCAGAGAACATCTCTGTCACAAAGGCTGGCTTCATTCTGACGATCCTCTAAACTGATCAGGAGTGTGACGATTCAGTCCACTCACGTCTCAATACACTCACAGTTCAACAAAAAGAGCCTGAAATCAAACTAAGGACTCACAATTCTGATTTATTGCTTCTTACATGTGTGCATTTATGAAAAAAAGGTGTTTTTGAATCATTGCTTGCCATTTTCCCCTAAATCTGCCAACTGTAGGAGTGTATCAATACACTCGTTCTATGGTGTGTTTTCCAGCAAGCCGTTTTTAAATCATTTCTTGCCGCTGAAATTATAATAATTTTTCATTTATTTTGCAGACTAGGAGTGAATAAATTTTTTTTCAGTCAGTGATTCAATTTCCAAAAAAGGAGGTTTTAAATAATTTCTTGCTATTTTCCCTTATTCTGCAGACTCTAGAGGTGTATCGATTCATTTAGTCCATGATACGATTCAATTAACGATACTGAGTTCACAATTCAATATTCTCACAATATTTACATTGAGATTTGGATGCAAAAAATGATGAACACAATTTACTACTGAGACTAGCGCTGGACGAGATTATGAATTGTATGAATGTGCTGCTGTTGTTGATTTAACACTTTAACCTGTGCAGATTCATCAAATATTGTCCATAATGCATTTGTTTTTCCATTCAAAACCAAAAACCGAAAACCAAAAAACAAGTTTTTTTTCAGTGTCGTTTTCCGATTTCCCATTTAGTGCTCAAGTCCAAAATGGAAAAACGGAAAACGGCTTGTTTTTTTATTTTGGTTTTTGAAACCAGTATTGAAAAAATACAATATGTATCATACACAGATACATATTGTCCCATTTTCAATATTTCAATATTTTGACACCTCCAGTATTAAATAAATCAGGTAAGTTTAGATCAGTTTCTTCACATTAAAGTAACTTTTTACATATTTAAATGAAATATCTTTATTGTTTGAACCACACTATGGAGAGTAGGATCGATAAAGGTATTGATAAGTATCACTATTGATAGTCAGTATCAGTATTGAAATCAGTACAGTCGTAACGAGACACATTCCATTAAATCTTCATGTGACGTCTTCATTTTTTACACCAAATTATGGAGAGTAGGATCAAGAAGAGTATTGATAAATATCGCAGTATCAGTACTGATATCAGTAAAGCCGCAATGATACCCCTCCCTTAGAAACACACACACACAGGAGTAATAGAACTAAAATATTGATTTTATTGACACAACAGAGAGTTTTAATCCTCTCCTCTGCTCATCTCACCCCCTTTACAAGGCAATTAAATCATGCTAAGGCTATGGAAGGTAAAGGAAACAACAGCTAGACGTTGTTGCAGGATCTGCTGAGGAGGAATGTACAAAAAAACAACTGGTTCACCTTTATCCAGAACCCACGTTTGACCTTCACCACCTGATACAGGAGCTCCATTTAAGATCCATTCACTTTCACAGCTTTGCTGTGATGGATCCAAGCAAATGGAAGGGGGAAAAAAAGATCGCTGACCAAAAAGAACTTGGTCCTTTACAGATACACTGATTGTGCTGAAAAGCATCTTTAAAAAAGGAGAAAAAAAGTAACAGTCAGAGATTTTACACCAACAGAGGGCGAGCTCTTCTGTCTGTGAAAGTGCAAAGACAAGCAAAAGGATGATAAAAATATGTACAAAAAAAAAAGGAGTCAAATGCAACAGCAGAAACAGGCTGTACGTGTACAAGGCCTCTTCGCTATAATGGGGCCGTCTCCCCGCCGCGTGAAGCGAGGGTCCAGCCGTTAAGCAGCACTGTTTGAATCTAGTAAAAAAAAAAGAAAAAAGTCCCGCCTACTCAGTGCCGTCGATATTTTCCCATGGACAAAATCGCCCGAGGTTCAAGTCACGAGACGTCAGAAGTCACACACACACACACACACACACACACACACACACACACACACACACACACACACACACAAAAGAAAAGTCAAGTAAGCAAAAATAAAGTTATCTGACAATAATGGTTATAATACAGTGTACATAAGACATACACAAAAAGAGTCAGTGCAAAAACAAGGATTCTGCACTCGCCTCTCAGTGTAAATATATAATTATATATGTATAGATATATATACTCTATGAAACAACACCAGTTTGCATGAATGGAGCTACATGAAAACCAATGTCCCCTATATATATACAAACATACAC